>JBBMJY010000015.1:15528973-15538988 GCA_037833715.1 Toxotes lorentzi | reverse complement strand
GATTACAGTTAGTGAACAGTTAGTGGATACTGTGTGCTCAGCAGATTACAGTTATGATGGGAAACAGAGCACAGAACGAAAAGCTGTCATGATTATAATAACTTCAGCCCTGAAAGCTTTTGGCGCCTTTTGAAAGTTCAGGGAACACGAATGAAGAGAGCCGGACAGACAGACAGAGGTATGGTGATAGAAGAAACAGATAATGCCAGCAGCACTGTGTGGTTTTCCTGTTACGCAGCAGCTGAAGAACATTTTCCCTCACTTCTGACTGATCCACTGTCTGAACCGAGTGACAACTCATTTCGCAGAATGACTGGCGAGACTTTCGGTTGAGGTTGAGTCCCCGGTGCCAGCATGCCACAGGAAGGAGGAGTGATAAACATCCACACAAAGAGGTGTATCAGTTACTTTCATAAGGCTCAGGGAATTTTAGGTCCAATAATAATGGTGTGCCTGCTGTTTGGATTGAAAAATTAAGGTTCAGGTTACTTTATTTGTACCTATAGGTAGATTTGTTTTGCAGTCAGATGGTCAGATGATGACATCCTTCTGACACATATACACAAAACCAACACAGCTGACTATAAACATGATGATAAAAATAAAGGTAAAAGGTAAAATAATAAAAACCTCTGGACTAAAACCAAGGTTAAAAAAAAGTTTAAAAAGTTAAAACCCCAATAACAATCAATAAATTTAAAACCCACATAATAAATAAATATGAAATAAATACAGGTAGAAGTATGTGCAATGTATCGCTACAGCTTGTTCAACTCTGTGACAGCAGCAGGAACAAAACTGTTTTTATATCGGTGGGTTTTACATCTTGGGAAGAAGCTGAAAGTGGCAATACAAAGGGTGGGAGCCATCATTTAAAATGGAGGTAGCTATCCTCTGTACCTGTCTGGTGTATGGGGATGCTGGGCTTGGCTGTGACTCACCAAGCAGACGACTAGGGTTAGGGTTAGGGTTAGCACTCAACTATTTGGTCTTCCTCTGTTTTAAAGTTGTCTGACTGAACCATGACACTAAAGAAAATGATAAAATGGAAATTAAAGCACTGGGTCCAGTTTTGTAAACCCATATCCAACTGGCATACACAAATAGTTCTTTGTGATGCATTCAAAGACACTCAGAGATCAGTAGTTCACTTGGGACCAGCTAAAGTAGCTTAAAATGTATTCCTAGACAGTAATCAAACATGGGCATTCACCACATAAATGTACTTCCTGCTTTCACCTACATCGCTATGCCATGCTACATTTAATGTAAACACATAGACATGAGAACTATTTGTTTGCCATAATGGTGTTCCAGTTCTGATTTCAGGGACCTTGTTTAGTAAGAAATCATATTTTTTATGTTTTACCTTCCTGTTTTACAACAGGAAGTTCTGCATTACATATATAAATACACATATACATGTCCATACATTTCATAGTACTAGCAGTACATCAAAGTCCTATCCAGTCATGATGATAAATCTCTTAAAACTGCAATACCTGAACATTTGAAGAGATAGTCAGTGAGCTGGTGAGAGTATCAGAGAGGAGAGACTGTAACAGGAAGGACAGAGAGATGAGGGAGGAAGAAACTGCAGAGGCAGCAGCTTTAAGAAGTGTTCTAGAGTTACATGATACTGACTGGGAGGTGTGTGTATATCTGTCATAAAGATCAGCAATATGGAGAAAACCCACATTGTGCTCTCTGTGTTTGTGTTTGTGTGAGAAAGACACCCATGTGTGAATAGAGTCGCACTTCTCAGTTTATTGAATTTACCAGCTACATAAAAATAGTTGACCATGATGACCTTGAAATTCAAGCCCCTTCTCTCTCTGTGTGTGTGTGTGTGTGTGTGTGTGTGTGTGTGTGTGTGTGTACTTATGCATCTATCTTTGTGAGGACCAATCCAATTTGAGCTCTGATCTTACGGAGTGAGGACATGTTGGTAAAGTGAGGACATTTTGGTCAACTTTAAAGGGCTATTTGAAGGTTAAGACTTGGTTTTTGGGTTGAGGTTAGTATCAGGTTAGGGTAAGGGGCTTGGGAAGACTTTATGTCAATGTGAGTCCTCATAAAGATAGAACAAGCTAGTCTTGCTTTTCCCTGGGAGTTTTGTGCATGGAAGAGAACTGATTAAGGCTTCTAATCTTTGGCCTGGTGACTCCGGTGATCACAGCATCAGCGAAGCCCACACAGGGATTAGTCTACTGTCTGTATCCTCGCACAGTCCATCTATCAACAGATAAATGATCTTGTTTGTGTTGTGGTGTAAGCTAGACATTCACAGTAGGCAATGTAAGCCTGTTTACACTATATACAGTTGCAATGTCTTGAAGGACAATGCTATAAATTTCACACACCAGGATCGCTATAATAGCCCCAGGCAGTTATACTCACCCTGTAAAAACGATTGTATAATGTTTTTGGTGGCTTTTGTCAAGTCTGTGAAAGTAGTTCCTGTGATGTCATAATGTGGTATTCCCAGTATACTGTGAGGTTTACGTTTGAAAGGAATGTGCTTTCATCAGACAGAGAGGAGGTATAATTAAAAGATGCCACCCATTTGTATGATGGGAAAAGCAGAACTTAGTATGGAACTCGTGAAACTCATACTATCCTGGCTTTGGTTGGTTCAGTGTTGACTTTTATTTATTTCATTTTCATTCCAAAAAATTGGATTCTTAGTCCCACAACTTTTATGGAAGTGCAGTGCAGAATCTCAGGAACACCCCTTTAATCCATTTAACCCCTTTAACAACCAGATTTGCCCACTGGTTTCACCTGATTAAAAGTTTAAAAGTTGGACAAATCATCATTCCAAAATTTTGGACAGTATAAAATGTGTTGTGTATGAGCTTGTTTAAGCTCTTCATTGAAGCTCCTTTTTTCTGACTTCAGGTTTTGTTCTTTCATTCCATCAAGTGGAAATATTCAGATGCAGTTTTCCCAAACTCATAGATTTTGTTTCGGAAACCTTGGGAAGTGGAATTTAAATTGAAGCTCTGTGTGTTTGAGCAAATTGAGTATATAATGAGCTTGGACCAGTTTTAAAGAGGTTTTTAAAAGCAAAAATACACACTAGTGTCTGCCTTCCTGTTCTTACAGTATATTGCATGGACATTATAGATGTGAGCTGTAATTGCTTGGAAGTCCTTCTGGAGCTTGATTATGATCTAAATACAGTATGGGATGGCATCAGTGGTTTGCTGCTCCTGAAAATGTTCGCCGCTGTGCTAACGCTCCTGCTAAGGTTTCACTCCAAACTAACATGAAACCACAAGCTGCTCCCTCACCCAATAACTCCCATCGTCATTAAGCCAGAGCCATGCAACTAAACATTTTTATTTTGGAGTTTGGCAAGTCTGAAACAGCACCTTTTACTCACCAAAAGACAAAATATTGTCAAAAAGGTCTGAGAAAGGCACTTCACACCTTTTAGATGATGACCTGCTGTTTTGTGTCTAACACGCTGCATATGTCTGCATTTGACCTCAATAACTGCACCAGCTATTCACAGTTTAGTCACAAACAGCCGAGTAAAAAGAGCTGTTTCAGAATGCTAACACTCCCATTTGAACGCCATGTGTCATGTCTGAAATGCCACGCCAAGCTCTGTTATGATATTGATCCTGTACATGTCATGTTCATGCTCTACTCATTGTCATGCATTTTATTGTTAATGTGCTTTTCTGTGTGCATCAGTTTTGACATTGCACTGTTTTTCTTTTCCTTTTATCTCTTTTTTTCTTTTGTTGCTCCATGTTTTTCTGCATGTGGCTTGTCAATAGCTTTGTACCAATGGCTCGAAGCAGACCGGCAAGGCAGGGACGGAGATGCCGCGGCCACAGGTAAACCTCACACTGTCTGCATGCTGTCTGCTTTTACTCACTCACCTGCTCCCTTCTTCAGGTACACCTCATAAGCCAAGCTAACATGATGCCAGCCTCGCTCCAGCTATTGATTAACAGCTCCAAAATGATTTCACAGGGAGGAAAATGATTGGGATTTTCACATGATCACATTTTTCACACACAGTGCTTAAACCTATTTTTGTCTCTGCGTCCATTTTGCGCTCTCACTGTAACTGAAAGGTTGCACCCAAACCATTAATGGCAGTATTCGCATTTTGTCAAGTCAGGCCAGTAGGGTCCACTTATCAAATCTTAATCCTTACAAATCCCTCACAACATGTTAATTCACACTTATTTTTATTTATACTTATATACTTACTTAAGTCCCAGCCAGCAGTGCTAACTACTGCACTGCCATAACACCCTTATCACTGCACCACCGTGCCGCCATATCTGACCAGATGTGAACCATTACTGTACCATTACTGTACTGGGCATACAGAAGGCACTGAGGAGTGGGCAGCTGGATGTGGCTGGAATAGAACACTGTGATGGAAAAGAATAAGTATATATCTTTAGCTTCTCAGTGGTAACATCCAAATGACAACAGGAATATTTGGAGTTCCCTTATTAGCATATATATATAAATATATATATTTTCTTATATCTATCTATCTCTCTCTCTCTCTCTCTCTCTCTACATATATATATATATATATATATCCTTCTATACAGGCTTTTATTCAGAGTTATTCTCCCCACATCACTGCCATATTCAGTTTGCCTCCACCACCTCCACCTGGATTACACCCTCCAATCCCTTTTATCCTCTTAGCCTCTCTCTCTATCTCTCTCTCACATTCATTTGTCCAGTATTTGGGTCATCTCTCTCTCTGTGAGCTTGTTATCCAAATTAGTCCCTTGTGGCCCCTCTCCTCATCTGAACCCCATTGAAAGAAATTCCCTGGTCCTGTTTCTTTTTGCCTCCAGGTTATGTTTTTTTTTTTTGTTATGTCCGTCCCCTGCCTGCAGCCCGTAGTCGCAGGAGTTAATAATAGCAGAGGGCGGAGGAGGGCTCAAGAAAAGGGCTTCAGTCCTCGTCCTCTTGCTGCAGAGGAATCACAAAGCTGTGGACCTCCTGGGGTACACTTCCAATCAGCAACATCATTATCTCTTCTTTCACATACAGTAACATGCGTAGTGGGCAGGTGTAGAGAGAACCGGGGGGTGGGGGTGAGGGTGAGGGGTCAACCTGTGGCAGGCAGTTCAGCCATGCCTGTGAATCACTGAAACATTATTTGTGGGTTTATTTTGCCCTGGGTTTGGCCTCTCAAGTACATATAGGCTAATACTTGCTCTTCTAATATGCAGAAGAACTACTCAGGGCTGAATAGAAAACACCTGAAATAAACAAACAAAAAAAGACTTTTACACTTTTTACATAATACTTTATATTAAAAAAAGGATAAAATGATCAGATAAGAAAGTAAAGGACAGTGTTTTTTTTTATAGTGAAGATGTGTAGTATCGATGAAAACTAGGTAAAGTCTCGGGACCACATGATATCAGTGGCTTTATGACTGAGGATGTTTTGCAGGGGTTCAGATTTTGTTCCCTCCACTTTTAAAGCATTGATCCATATTACTATTTTGTAAATTGCCCCCTGATGCCACTAACGGATAGATGCTAACTACCACAAGTTTGGCTCCGCCCACGAAAAAAACGTCCGCGTTTATGAACACAAAAAATAGGCTATTTAACTAGCTCTGGTGCATGCCTGTTGTGTCCTGAGCAGCTGTTGGACATGTGATGACCAACATGGCTGTCCTACATTTGTAGGACTCACACACACAATAGAATCACAGTAGATGGAAGTAGACAGGGTTATTTTTAGGCATTGGCGCACTAGGCTGTGGCATTAGGGTACCGTCAGCTGGAGGGGGGCCCAGAGAGGAGTAAGAAATAGACTCAGCAAGAACTTTATCAGGACCAGCATTCTAGCACTGGGTACGGCCTCTGCGGGCTGTGGCCTATTAAAGGTGTGTCCAGTGAGGTGGTGCATGTTGATATGGGGGGATGGGGAAACATAGATCAGTCCAGCTGCTGACAGAGAGGAATCTCATGCACGCAGTCAAGAGTGGCTGTCAGAGAGACCAGCTCCATCCAGAGAGTCACATACTGGACATGAGCCTGCTGCCTTTTCTGTCCCCGTCCAATCTTCCTCATTCTGCACAGCCTGATATTTTTCATGCTGTTATCACAGTTTCCCACCAACCACCTGTTTCTTTTGTCTTCTCCAGGCGAGAACTTCGAACAAAGCCCCCTCAAGAGGACGTTCAAATCTAAAGTTCTGGCGCGCTACCCTGAGAATCTGGTGTGGAACCCCTTTGACCAGGATGCTGTCAACATGGTAGGTGACCACTGCACTGAAAGTTGGATTTTACTATTATAAGGGGGTGGGGTGGATTTTGAACATTCTTGATTACTTAATTTAGGGTTTTGGGGAGACGGGGGCACTGAGGGACATCATGGAAAGAATCACACGTTTTAGCAAAGAGCCCCCAGATTAAGACACATAATATTTCCTTTCTCAAATCCTTTCTCAGAGGATTCTGGGTAAGGCAATGACGAACCCCCTCCCATCCCTGTGGACAGCTGAATTGATCTCCTGTTCCTGTGTGTTTTTTTGTGGCCTTGGCAAGGAAAATAATGAAAAACAACAAAAATGCACTTGTTGTCAAAAACAATGGTGGAAACTCAAACTGATGCTACTGTTCATTAGGGCAGTGGTTCCCAAACTGGGGGGCACCCCCCCTAGAGGGAACATAGAGCCACTGCAGGGAGGGTGTGGATGATCGGGGGAGAATGTGGAGTGAAAAGAAGTTGAATGAAAGTTGTTTATATAGGTAAAATACACAAACAAGAGTTTTCTGATGCTGTCGTTTCACAAAAATTCAACTTGGATTATTTTCTATTACTTCCCCTGTCATTGAGTGAGTCTTTATTCGGCTTCTGAATGGCAACATCCCAAAATAAGTCAGAGAACCACTTTGTTAGGGACGAGCTAAAGTTTCAAGATTTTGTCAATAGCTCACTCGTTATTGTGGAATTATTCGGACTTGTACTTTCCCACTGTTTAAACGCTCTCACTCTGTTTCACACTGTCAGTGCAGTGACCCTTACAGGACTGAATTCCCCATTCAGTCCTGTAAGGACAGAGGTCTGTGTGTGTGTGTGTTGTGGCTCTGAGTTTATTTTTCCACCTGCCCTGCTGTCAGCACCGCTAAATAATTCAGCCGCCTCACGTAAGAATGGAAACGGGCCATTATGCTGCAGCGCTGCCACTGAAACATGACACCTGGGTGATGGCGAGCTGGTGACGACAACTGCAAGACACTGCATCATTTCTCTGTCTTCCATCTCCTCCTCCTGCATCATACTTCCTCCACTCATTCATCCCATCATCCCTTTCTGCTCCCAACAATACTCCCATTCCAGGATACTCATTGACATAATGCATTTCCTATCCCCTTATCCTATCCTATACGTGATTCTAACCTCAACCCTAAGACCACGTTATAACCCTCAAACAGAAATTTTGAGGACCAACCAACATGTCCTCACTTTCCTGAAGTGCTGATGTTGGTCCTCACAAAGATAGATCTACAAGTACACACACACACAGGTTTGTCCTGCTATCTTGGTGAAGACACTCACTGATATAATGCATTCCTTAGCCCCTTACCTTAACAACTACAACTAAATGCCTAATCCCAACCTTTACCCTAAGCCTGATTCTAACCTGAACCCTAAAACCAGGTCCGAACCATCAAACAGCCCTTTGAAGTTGTGAGGCCAAAATGTCCTCACAATGATGGTTTCCAAACATAATTTGTCCACACAACAATATACCTTCATTTTTTGGCCTTCCATCCACACTTCAAATGGTCTGTCACTTTGTCGCGTCTCATTAATGTTGCTCAGCAATGGGTCGATACTCATCACCTTCCTCACGTGGGTGGGACTTTGGTGAAGCACCTGAAATATAATTGTTTTCAAGGCCCCAAAATAAAAAAAGGTGGTTGTGGCGATGACTAATGTCAGATGCAGGCTGGGAGTGGAGAAGAGATAATCTGTCAGTACTGATCAGTGAGACAGGACCAATGCGTAATCCAATCAGGTCACCAGGCGTGTGTGTGTGTGTGTGTGTTTGAATTCCACTCTATCTCTTTAAAAACAAAATGTGCAAAAGAGAAAAACTGAGTAAAACATTACATATGTACAACTATAAAAACAAGTGTGCTAATGTAAATGAATTAGTCTGTTCCTGTCTGCAGAGTTTAGACCTTTATACATATGGATTTGATGAGTGTGTGTGTTGGCGCAGATCGCCTCTCATCTCGAGGCAGTTTGTTGTTGTTTCAGCTCTCAGCAGCCAAATCTGCATAATAAGGCTAATAAGTCAGATTCATTGCAGGCTGCTGCTGACTGGGTGTTTAAGTGTGCTTGACTCAGAGTTTGGCTGTGAAAGCATCACACACAAGCGCACACTGCCAATATAGCAGAGCCGCCGCAAATGATTATCATTCATTAGTGAATTTTTATGCAGAACAAAATCCACAAACAAACAAAATCCATTCCAAAAAAATTGCTTAAAAGATTAATCAAATATCAAAGTAGCCGCTGATCAGTTACCTGTCAGTTAACCGACTGTGATCAATCAACTAACCTCAGCTATGATTAGTTTGTTGTCAAGTTAAATTTTTAGTTTAGAATAGTTTAACAGATACTATAATCATACAAAAATATTTTAATTGTTTTTAATTAGAATTGACAATACTCTCCTTTGAAGTGGTGATTGACTCCAGTTTCCTCCCCCCCTGCAGCTGTGTATGCCTAAAGGTCTGTCGTTCCGGACGCAGACGGACAAGCGTGATCCTCAGTTTCACTCTTTCATCATCACCAAGGAGGACGGCTCTCGAATGTATGGCTTCGTCCACACCTTCTACGAGGAGGTGACCAGCCCGCAGATCTGCTCGGCCATGCAGACCCTCTACCAGATGCACAATGCAGAGCACGCCTCCGCCAACCCCCCTTCCTCCTCCTCCTCCTCTTCCTCCTCCTCCTCCTCCAGCATGGACTCTCTGGCCAGCAGTTTAGACGAGGCCGACTCCCCTACCTCCTCCTCTGCCTCTGCTTCTTCTTCTCGGGCAGCAAGTGGCTACGACTCAACGCGGGACACTCTCTACGTGTCCAAAGCTTTGTGTCTGATCACCCCCATGCCATTCATGAATGCCTGCCGCCTGTTCCTGTCACAGCTGCATAGGGCTGTCACAGCGGAGACTGCCCCCCCACTGCCACTAGAGAGCTATGTTCACAACATCCTGTACGAGGTGCCCCTGCCTGCCCCGGGCCGCACACTCAAGTTCCATGGTGTATACGAGCCAATCGTGTGCCAGAGGCCCGGGCTGGGGGAGCTCCCGCTGGCCGACTTCCCCCTTGCAGAGGCCTTCAGTCTGCTGGGAGTGGAAAACCTGGTCCAGGTGTTCACCTGCACTCTGCTGGAGATGCAGATTCTACTGTACTCAGAGGGTAAGCCCACTTACATGTGTTTCTGTTATTTTAGAATGCAGATATATAATGTTAGCATTTTGTAACATTTATGTACACACACATGCTTGTCTTACTATCTTTGTGAGGATGCTCACTGACATAATGCCTTCCCTAGCCCCATACCATCATAACTGAATGCCTAACCATAACCCATAATCCATACCATAATCCTAACCAAAACGCAATTCTAACCCGGAACCCTAAGATAAGATAAGACTTTATTGATCCCACAGCGGGAAAATTTACTTAACACCAAGTCTGAATCCTCAAAAAGCACTTTAAAATGTCCTCACAATGTCAAAATGTCCTCACAATGATGGTTTCAAAACAAAATTTGTCCACACAACCACAGAGAGATATGTACACACACACCTGCTTGCCCATCAAGCATATCTGACCCACCAGGGGTCCATCATTACAAACTCATGTTGTCCTCCATTCAAACAAGGATACCAGATTTTTTTTTTTTTTAATTACTTTATTGATCCCTCCTGGGGAAATTACTCTCTGCATTCTACCCACACCAAAGCGAATGAAACACACACAAG
>JBBMJY010000015.1:15511082-15525355 GCA_037833715.1 Toxotes lorentzi | reverse complement strand
AAAAGAAAACAAACAAAAAGAAAAGGGGAGACACCCCACCCCCCCCCCCCCCCCCCCCCCCTCCGCCTCCCCAACATACATGTAGGGAAAGAAAGAGATGGGTAAATGTCTCCTCCAGAATCATGGGGCTTCCGTGTAGTTGACTTACAGTCCTGGCAGGAATCCCTGAGCCTGGAAGCCAGTCTACACACTCAGTGTGGACCATGCGCAGTTGGTGTCCTTATAGCTTAGTGGCCATGCAAACACAACAAATTGGTGTGTACACTTAAATCCACGCAAAACCATGTGTACAATCTCTGATGACAAAATTTACATCACTCAAACCTTAGCGGACCTTCACCTATTCTGACATTTGGAAAGTATTACACTAGCCTTATTGTTCACACTCACGCACCTTGATCATCGTGGCATTGCCATTGCTGTGCCAACACCAATCCTGTCCTACCTTTTTTCACAAAACATTGGCAACCACATAGACAGAACATGTAGAAGACATCAAACACATGCTGTGCAGTGGGAACATGCTGCCATTTTAAGAGTTCTTAATAGAACAAATAGAGCAAATAGAGTGTGAACACGAGTAAAATTGTAGCAGACAGTGAGTACAAGACTGCAGGGGCAGGGACTGCACAGTTTGGCAAGTTGACCATGCTAAGCCCTCAGTGCTCTTCTGGCAGAGAGGGAGCAATCCCTGAAACCACGTTCAACATCTGTGGAAAACCTGAAACCAGAAGAGATGTTAAAGCAGAATATGCAGGGTTTCCCCCAATAAAACATTAGCAGATTTGGTGGTCATTGGGACTGGGTGAACCAAAGGTCACATTAACATTCTGGCGACATTGTTTTATAGTGTGATTTTCCCAGGTCAGTTGACCAATACTCGAAAGCCTGATTTCCTAGCACGTTCCTATCATGGGATGCTTCTATAAGCCTCTTTCATTTGGATTTATTTTTAATCTTTCCTTCCATACAACAATTTTCTGGCTCCTTTACGAACATGGTGCAGCTGCTAAAGTCTACCATCTCTGCCTTTGAAGATCACCCAGTGACAGCTGTACACCACAAACTGTTTGCTTCTTCCCTTGTGAGACTGAGCTGCCGGTGTTTATCAGTCCCAGATGAACCGTTACAGTTTCACAATGACTCAACATGTCCCCGTCCTGCTTTTCATCACCATGCAGCAGGCGCCAGGTTTTGCCGTATCAGATTTGCTTCTTTTCAAATGATTACGATTTTGCTTGTCATATTTTGAAGGGGAGTTTCACCGGCGATGCAGCAAAATGTTGTCTGATGAATCAGCCCTTTTGAAAAGAATACCTGCATCAATTTCAGTTTGCAACAGAAATGATGAATTAGTTCAAACAAGAGGAGAAAATAAAATCCCAGTTCTTTTCTCATCGTGTTCTTGTTAAACCCCACGAGGCCTCACTGTGGGTGACTTTGATGTGCCTCAGTATGAAGAACGAGGAGGGGATGAATTTCATCAGGTGTGAAAGAATGTTGCACATAGGAGAGGCTGAACTTGTCCTGTTGTGCATTATGAGCGTGAAGAGCAACAGGTTGGAGGGATTGTGCCGCAACATGAAAAAAGAGATGGGAGTGTTTGAGTTGGATTCTGTCAGCGTGTTTTCCTCTGACGGCTGTGTGTGGGGAAAAACTTTGAACATGTTCAGACTTGAGAGAGACAGCAAATGCAGACTGAAACATACAGTACACACATACTGTTGCTTTGTGGTTTGGCAATGAGATGGAAAGTTAGCTTAACACAGAGAGAAAGTTACAGATGGGAAAACATATACTATTTTAAAACAACTACCGTGGAGCTTAGTGCTAATGTCAGCATGCTAACCTGCTCACAATGACAATGCTAACATGCCAGTTCATTGTGGTCACCGTCTTAGCTTAGCGGTTTAGCATGTCAACATTTGCAAGTAAGAACCTGGTTCTTGAAAATCTCTGGTTAGCAGAGTGAAAAAGTTGTGTGTTTGAATCCAAGTTTGCATGTTCTCCTTGTGCTAGCGCGTTTCCTCCCACAGTCCAAAGACTCTAAATTGTCCATGGGATTGTGAATGGTAGTTTGTCCCTATAAGTCTGGAGACCTGTTCAGGGTGTACCCCACCTCTCGCTCAGTGTCAGCTGGGATTGGCTCCAACTCCCCCAGCCCCCTCTGTGACCCTTTAGCGAATAAGCGTTATAGATAATGGATGGATGATCTCTGCTCCTAACCCTGCAATTTTTAGACTTTTTCTGTCATGCCCTCTTCAGAGGTTGGAAAAAAAGTATGAATGCCCCTCTATAGTGCTTCCTGTTCCCATCCTTAGACACCAATTCTAGAGTGCCTAAAACATAAAGGATGAGGATGCAAAAGTGCCACAGGTAAAGTGTAGCTGAGTTGACAAATTAATACTTTACTGCTCTTTCCTCACTTTGTTATTTTACATTTCCAGTAATTGTGAAAATGAAGAATGAAAGTGTGTGGTTGTGTGTCTGCTTAGTTGCACTTTGGCACAAGCCACCTCAGTTCATATTAGAGGAAGTCATGATGTACTTGTAGCGCTGATGTTAAATGCCTTTATTTAGATAAGGTGTTGTGCTGAGTCTGCAATGTTTTGTGTGGAGGTGACTCAAAGGCAAGAAATCCTCAAGCCACACAGCATTAAAAAAAAATATATATATAATCTATGATACAAATGGGGTGGCCAAAATAATAGACACACCAGTGTCTATACAAATCAATTCAGCAACACACTGCAGCCTCCAGAATGATCACACAGTTGAATCAACCCCTCTCTAAAACAAACTTTCAACACAAACTGAACATTAGCACTTTCATGAAGGAGGGTTTATTGTATTGCATTCATTTTAGCTAGGTGGCGCTAATAAACTGCCAACTGTGTGTATACAGTGCACTTCAGTAACATCACATGACAAAAGACCTACTCGTCTTGATCCTGAGTGACGCATCTGTTTGTTGTGACACTGGATGAGGTCTGTCGATCATTATTTTTGAGCTGTTTGCAGCTGTGAGCGCTCCTCAAATTTTGATTTTGTGGATCCAAACAACTCGTTCCTCAGATATTGAGGATCGTGGATGAAAAAACATATACATTTAAGACTGGTTCTTTGTACTTTAATGTTTTCTATACTTTTAAATATAAATTATATGGATGTTGCTGTAAATATTTTTGATGACTGCCCTCAGTCAGCTTAGTCATTTCCTGTTTTGGAAACCAGATGTTATATGGATGTTGCTGTCATGTTTTATGTATGATGACAATGGAAGATTCATGGTTCATTAGAATCCTTTTTTAAACTTTGCTCACAGCATTTCCTTCACCAGTTTAACTCATTTTAGTGCTTGGATAATTGAGGTGGCTTCCATCTGTATGAAATATGGATGTGATGCTTGTCGCATACCTAATGCAGGTCGGACAGAGTGTTTCATCCTCTGAAATCAATGATGAGGTTGGAAAGCTGCCTTAGGACTGATGGTACGTCCTTATAAAGGCACAAAGTATTCCAGCTTGTTTTAATTTTGTGCTGTTAATAATTCTGTAAGACGTCTTTTTTTGAGCTCTGAACAACACCACTAAAATAAATGGGTTGCCGGCAGTAAATCCAATCTCCTTGGACCTTTAATATATCCCGTCATGGGCGATGTTTTTCTTTAGTCGATGGTACTGAAGAGATTTAATTTACAGATATCTGGGACAAACTAGCCCCTTAAGTTACATTACGTCAAAGTTCTTTTGAATTTGTGAGCAAATCCAAAAAAACATCAGTTGTGTAATGATAAACAGATAAACTGGTTGGGATGTATAGTTCAACAGTTCAGTTCGATGAGATTATGCCACCAAACCCAGCATGAAATCAAAGAGTGGCCAATTAAAACAAATTGCTACAAAACATGATGTTGGGAAATTGAAAGTTGCGTAAAAGGTGAATACTGTGAGAAAGAATTCTGGAATTCAGTGTTCACACAGAACACCAAGCGACACACACATACTTGTTCTGATACCTTTGTGAGGACACACACATAATGTCTCACCCTAACCTTAACCATCCAAACCGAATGCCTAACCCTAACTTTTACCCTAACCAAAATCCAATTTTAACCTGGGGCAAGTCCTAAACCTCAAACAGCCCCTTGAAGTTGTGAGAACCGACCAATATGAGGACATTTTGGTACACACACACACACACATACTTTACACACCACACACACTGTCACAGCTTGCTGCCTTGCTGTGATCATCCCTGATGCTCTGTACTGACAGTCAATTAGAACCATCCTAACAGCCATGAGCCTAATGACAAGTCTGTTCTTTGACCTTTTACAAGCACTGGTAATCATTAACACACACACACTCTACAGGTGCATGCTCAGCTACACTTGAGGTTGTTAATGAATTTACACTTACACACACACACCCCAATTTGCTCGCCGTTACCTCCTCAAGCACGAGTGAAAAAGAATGTGTATATGGAGTGCATAAATGTGTTTGTGTTTGTCTCCTCCATTTATCCATTTATCATTCTGACAAGTATTTTGCCAGTGTGTGTTTAATTGACATGCATGCACACACACACACACAAACACACCTACTTACTTCAGGAGGTGAGCAAGCGGAGCAGCTGCTTCTTGTCCACTTTCTCTCATCTTATCATATATAAATCATTAATATTCCATCTGTGCATGTACAGACATGAGGACACTAACTGAAGGAGATGAATTACCACGGTCCTGTTGTGTTTTATTTCTTTTTTTTCTTTTTCATTATGCCCATCATAATAATGTGATGAAACTGCTGTTGAACTCAATATTAAAGCCAGCCTGCAGCCTACAACCGCTGGCCTTAATCTGTTTCAGGGAACACGAGAGGGAATACTCCGAGACGTGTCCACTCATATGTGGACAAGGGATTGAAAAGAGTCCATCAGAATTATTATTCCTTTTGTGTTTTTGCTTTTTTTTTTGTAACACTCACTTGCTTAAGTTCAGTTCAGTTCAAGGGAATCAGTTTTAAATCATTTGATTAATGTCTGGAACGAAGCTCAGAAACCTCTCAGTGCTTCTCCCCCTCTCCTCCTGCTCCATTCAAGAGTCTATATAGTGCAGTAAAATCATCTTGTCAGCTCATTTATAGAGTTTAGCAACACTGAGGATCTTTACATAACAATCTAAATACAGATCACTGCCTCAGCTTTATGTAATCGCCAAATGTACAGTACATGTCGTTCTGGTTTGTGGTGAGATATTCAGCTGTCCACGTAATTTTTGACCACGTAGTGTAAATGTGTTGTGATTCTTGGTAGCCTGAGCTCCAGAGTAAAGTACTTTCTTTATGCAGGCCCTTTGAACATGTTGAGGAAATGGGTGTTGAGGAATCACTTGTGATCAACAACAGTTTGAAACCAAACCAACAATGAGCTCCTTGTAACTATTGTGTATCAGCTTCTCTTTGAGCTCTGTGACTTGCTTTTATCGTCCCTAGTTTTCCGAATACCAAAATCCTGAAAAACATTAAACAGTGTGCATGAATTACAATGATTTTTCATGTCATACTTAATAGATTTTTTTCATATGGGGATTTTGTTAATTATTGCTTTTTTAATTTGTTTTGGTAGGTTTGAAAACGTAGCGTGAAACACGCAGTAGTTCGCAGAAATGTTGTGGATTTTTTATTATGCGGTTACAGAGCAGTTACAGTTACAGAGCAGAGTGAGCTTCCCTCATCACCGTGAAAACACATACACTGTAGGTTGTTTTGACTCAGTCTCATATACATTGTCCTACTGCCCCAAATACTCACTAGAGGTAATACAACACAATACACGCACAGTCTCCTCCACTTTCCTCTTTGTTTGCTAAAAACTACAGTGACTAGCTGTTACTGCACCTTTTATCTATATATCTATATATATAGATATAGATATATCTATATCTATATATATAAAGAGAGAGAGGGATAGATATATATATATATAGATATAAACATATATAAAATTAGCAAAAGCAATAAACGGAAGTGCATCAAAACATGTTAAAGTTCATCAAAACGAGTTAAATGTAAAAAAATTTTGCACTTTAATTCTAATTCTCTCATCATAATTCTCTGTCCCCCTTCAGACTACCAGCGGCTGATGATGGTGGCAGAGAGCATCACAACCCTACTGTTTCCTTTCCAGTGGCAGCACGTCTATGTCCCGATCCTGCCGGCCTCCCTGCTCCACTTCCTGGACGCCCCTGTTCCCTACCTGATGGGCCTGCAGTCAAAGGAGGGCACTGACCGCTCCAAACTAGAGCTTCCTCAGGAGGTATGCCAGCCTGTATTGTTAACAGCTGTGTTTGGCAGGTTAAAAATGTCCACAGTTCAATTACTTTTAAACCATAGAATAACCCTAACCTGGGTTAACCCAGGACTCACTGAACACTGTTCTGGAGCAGATTTAAAGGTCCCATGAGTTGATTTGAGGTTTTTGACATTAGGGCTCTGGATTTAGGACTCAAGGTTGAATGCCTGTGATTAGAGTTAGGCGGGATTGGAGACTACAAGAGAAGGATCCCTAGCAAAGTGAAACATGTTCTGCAGGTGTGTGCAAGCACAAGCTGCAGCATTGTGCAGTCAAGGCTCAGTGCTGCTGACAGTACAAACTTTCCAAGGCCAACAGCAACAACAGCAACATGCACTCACACACACGCACATAGTTGAACAGGTAATTCCCTATTATTCATCTACCATTTCCCCTCAAGGCACAGTGAACGTGAAGTGGATTTTCTTCACCTCACCTGTCTTTGTGCCTTTTTATTTCAGCCCTCTACTCTCGTCAGACAGTGAGGATGTGAATGTGCGCTTGATTTAAGCCACTTCTCAGGGTTACAGTTAATGTGTGTGTGTGTGTGTATTCATGTGTTAAGGCGCGATAAGGCCCCTAACAAAGCCAAACACGGAGGCCCGCTGGCTTCCGGCTTTGCTTGCATTCCCCGACTCCCAGCGCTGGTTAATCCGGGCACATTACATATGGATTCTAATCATCCCAGCCAGTGCAGTAGGGGATACTGCCGGGGAGCACACACCAGCCCGTCTGCCTCTCCTCCTCCTCCTCCCACTCAAGGGGTCCCCCGTACCCCCCCAACCTCTGTCTGCCAACACTGGAGAATCTCCTTGTGTTTCCGAATCATCCTTTGAAGTGGCGGTGACCTAGAAATGGGCTGATGATGAAAGACTTGAAATGACTTAAAGTGAATGAGAGAGAGGAAACTGTGGCTGTAATTGGTGAATTCATGTCAGACACGCTTTGTCTTTTTTGACCTTATACTTTAATCTAGGTCTTTTTTTTTTTACCTGATGTTAGAGAACAAGTCATTTTAGAATTGCAGACAAGATTACGCAACACTGTTAGCTGCTTTTTTCCGTTTTCTTTTTTCCTTTTTCTTTTTACATTCATCATGTATGCAAACATTGCTCCAGTTGAATCATGCAGCCCTGAGGTTCACTAGATGCATAAATAGCAAACTGACTGTTGGCTTCACAAGGAAGATCAGAGGTTTTGCTTTCATTCTACGTGAGGGTGTGATGCTAACTACATTATGTCAGATTTAGGTTTATCTAGATGTTAGCTTTAACTCTCACAATCATTTAGCTGCTCCTGTGCTTAATTTTCATTTGATTGCTGCTTCTTGACGATGTGTTTGGTTGGATGTTGGAACTTCTCCACCAGAACATGAACACACCACATGTTGGTGTGTGTGTAGGTGCTCTCTGGCATGTTCCACTTTATTCCCATTGGCACGGTTTTTGTGTAGCTTAGTGCTCTAGAACTCATATCAGAGGTTTTGCTTTAATTCCATGTGAGGGTGTGATGCTAACTCCATTATGTCAGATTTAGATTTACCTCTGACAATGTGCTATTATCACACACTGACCTACATTCTTCAGACTCTGCATCTCCCAGCCCCCATCATACATCCTAAAACCAGTCTGTCCTCATTATGCCTCCTGATAATACCTGTCCCAGCTTCCTGGGCCCCCCCCCAGGGATCACTGTCTGTTCCTTAGCTATATTGATGTAATATGGACTTCTTTCCCTGTCCTAGGCCAATCTGTGTTTTGTCGACATTGACAACCACTACATTGAGCTTCCAGAGGACTTCCCCCAGTTCCCCAACAAGACTGAGTTCATCCAGGAGCTCAGCGAGGTACTGCAGGGCTTTGGCATTTCTGCCAGCAGGGGGGCCCCGCCACGGACCGGCAGCAGTCTCGGCAGCAACCCCTCCACACCGAGCAGGGAGCGCAAGACCGTTGCCCTCCAGCAGCTTCAGGATGACGGGCGTAATGGCAACCTGGCAGGGGAGGACCTCGCTGTGTTGGAGCTGCTGCAGGGAAACGCCACCTTGGAGCGACTGCAGGCACTGACCAAACGCACCGGGGTGACAGTGGCCCGCGTGGACGCCCTGAGGGCTGGGGTCAAAGCTCAGGTGACAGGCGACCGGCAAGGGGGCCGGACAGCAGCTGAAGAGGAGGAGCTAAGGAACGCCAAGCTGACCGTCCAGCTGAGAGAGGTGTTCGCCAGCCGCTTCACCACCATGTTCGCCGACTATGAAGCCTTTGTCATCCAGAGCGCCCCGGACCTGGAGTCCTGGCTCACCAATAGGGAGCAGATGCACAACTTCGACAAGGTGATGAAATGAAACCCATTCAAAGCTGTGTAGTGCGTCCACGCTGCATGCAGCACGTTTCCCTTAGCGTTTAAAATTGACCACACGTGTATTTGTGTATCTCCCTGTGCTCGTGTTTCTCCAGGCCTCGTTCCTGTCAGACCAGCCAGAGCCCTACCTTCCCTTCCTCTCCCACTTCATCGAGACACAGATGTTCGCCACCTTCATCGACAACAAGATCATGTCCCAGTGGGAGGAGAAGGAGACGCTGCTGCGCGTCTTTGACGCTCGCATCGACAAGGCCCGCCTCTACAACGTCCGCGCCCCTAGCCTCCGCTCCTCCAGCTACCAGAGGTGCTCCATCCTTAAGGAGTCTGGTAAGCTCAGCAGGGAGAGGTGTGAGGACTCAGATATGTTCAAGCATGGTTTATTTAACTGGAAACATGATTAAAATGGAACAAAAGTGCTTAGAGAGGGAAAGAGAACCAGTTAGGTAGTGGTTTTAATTTGCAGCAGGAAAGGAGCATGTTCATGCAGTTTAAAACACACACATAAACACTCTGCATCCAGCTCTCCACCTCCTCCATTACTCCTTCCTCTCTTGCCTCATTCAACTCTCCCCTGTGACCACAAAACCACCACACGTCTCATTTCTCTGCATCCCAACACACACACACTCAAGCACACACTCTCTGACACCATCTTACTGCAAGAGTGTTTGGTCAGGCCTTTTTTTTCTTATTTTCTCAATTAGTGCTGCTTGGGTTTCTCTTTGTTAAGCCTTTAATTGATGCTGAATGTGCAGTGTGAAGCAGGAGGTCAGATTCAGGGCTGAGTCAAGCTGTCAGAGGCCAGCAGGGAATCTGCGAGGATGCCTGCGTGTTTGTGGTTTACCCATGTCCACAGTACTGTACAAAAGCACAGGGTTACAGGTTCACTTGTGTATTTAAAAATTAATTCATTCATTTGAAACTGTATGAATATTAAATTTTGACATCTTTATTTAATTACATATACATACATAGCATTACAAGATATATGTCCACAGATGATAGCTGTCCATCTAAACTGAACTGGTAGGAGTCCAGATCATCAACCATCAACCTAAAGAATACAAATATTTCACAATATGATGTTATGGAATGTTCTGAATTCATACTGAAACAGCTGTGGGAACTGATTTGGCCTGATATCTCAGAGAGATGATATGATGATTCAAAACAACCCAGCGAGTAGATGTGTGTGACAGAACAAACAGTGATTGTATCGACTTTCAGTTTGGGGAGCTCAGATCATTATTGCTAACTGCAAACTCACCACTGTTTTTGATGATGATGATGATGCTGATGCTGCAGCTCCTGTCAGACAAATTCAGTCCAACACACAATAAGTTCAGCACTCAAGCGGGGCTACTTAACCCAGAACACTTCCACAGTTGTCCTTTAGAGGTCATGGTGACACCTGTCTTTGTCATTAAACCCTCAGCTTGTGATTCTCTGATTAAAGGATAATGACCTGTTCTTAACAAATTGGATCTTAGTTTTCTCAGGAAGTTGTGGGGACGTCACAGAAAAGAAGCCTGAGTCATCAATGTTAGCAAGACGTTAGCACATCAGTGTTTGATACGTTCTCTGCACAACTAGCTGTGTTTACACGGACTCCAGTAACCTTACTGTTAAACTACTTTACAACTGTTCTATTCACATGAGAAAGGAGCCTGTCATCTGCATATGTGTCACACGTGTTATAGGTTTATAGTCCCTACAGTAATGTATTACCTATTTTTGTCTTCCCTCCGCAGCCCAGACCATCGAGCAGCGGCTGATGAAGATTGACCACACGGCCATCCACCCCCACCTGCTGGACATGAAGATCGGCCAGGGCAAATACGAGCAGGGCTTCTTCCCCAAACTGCAGGCTGACGTGCTCAACACGGGTCCAACCAATAACAAGTGAGTCAAACCTTCCTCTCTTCACAGGTACGAGCGCAAGAGACCGGCCAGCGCTCCACCTTGTTTCCAGCAACAGCAAGCAGCCGTTTGATAAAGGTCCAATAGACGCAGTGACATGTGTTTGATCTGCAGGTGGTCTCATAGGACAACGACAGCTCAGCGAAGGAAAGACCGCCACAGACAACAAACAGAGCATCTGAACCTCGATAACGACCTGAAAGAGGTAGAGAACCTCCTCATTGCCTGTCATCCACATGTCCTCTCCTCCTCCTCTGGTCTGCAGCTGTTTATTTTCTCTATATGTCTCATGGTGTCATATTTTTGCTCGTCTTTGTTCTGTTGACTTGAATTTCTGTTGATTTCAGTTTGAACTTCCTTTTGTCTTTTTTTTTTCTCCATATGCATGCTGCCTTCTCTCCTTTCTTTTTCCATTCTGTCCTTTTGTTTCTGTCCTCTCCTGTCTGCTCGTGTGTGTCCCCCCGTGCCGGACTCTCCCTCCTCAGCAGGTGGAGGGCTGTGTGGTCCTGCAGAACTCCATGGCATTTTGGGAGTGGGACAATGCGTCCCCTCCGCCTATCAAACCGCCTAAAAAATCTGCCTCTGTGTCCTGCCTGGTATGTGGACGAGCTGCCCCGTGTTGTAGACTCCCTCTCTCACAGACCCACGCCCCCTCTTCCATGCCTCATCTCCACCCTGATCTCCACTCCTTGTAGTCTTAGCCAGGATCCCAGTTGTCTGGTTTACTGAAAGGCTCTCTCCTTAGTGTTTCCTGTGCAGCAAAACAATCATTGAGGTGTTAGTTGTAGCTGTTGTGCAGCCAGTGTGTGTGAGTGTGTGCTTCCGGTCTTCTACTACAGTACTATGTGAGTACTACGCAGTCATTACTACATTAATACATGAGTTCTCAGCAGTCAGTACTAAATTATTACATAAGAACTGGAAAATGTTATCTTACTATCATTAGCACTAACTGTGATACAATTCCAGCCCTGATAGTTACTGTGCTTACTTCCCAATACAGCCCAAAACACACACCCCTACCTTCTTAAAGGACGCCCTGGCTTTCACTCCTCTCCTGCATCACAACCTTTCCTGTTACCTGACGTGTACCCCCTCGTTTGGAGTGTTCTCACTTCTCACATCAGACAGTCACAGTCTGTAGTAACAACAGCAGTACCTTTAAACTGTGAGCTGTTTTTAATCATTAATTCTCCAATGGTGTGAAGAGTTTTGTTCCCTGAAAAGAAAGAACATCACATGTCTGTTTAAAAAAAAAAGGAAAATCGGGTCACCAATGTTTTTTTTTCCTTCCTTGTCATAGTTTGATCATGGAGCATCATTTATCCTGTGTACAATGACAGCAGAGACACAGCTGATTCAAATCAGATAAAGTTATCTGTGAGGTTTAACGTCTCAAACCTTGTGTGTGTGCTTTAAAGTTACTTCGAAGGCAACACAGATGGTTACAGTATCTCTTTATTTCATACTAAAATAATGTTCAGGTCAGGGTTCAGGTTTTCCCTGTATTGGTCAGGCCCTGATCAGAGCATGTGTGTTCTCCAGAGCTCACTAACTGGTTTTCTTTGCTGTTCAGAAGTACATGCAGGAGGCCCGTGGCCTGGGAAAGAACCTGCGACAGCCCAAACTGTCTGATCTGTCTCCTGCCGTCATCGCCCAGACCAACTGGAAGTTTGTGGAGGGGCTGCTCAAGGAGTGTCGCATGAAGGTGGAGTACACATCCACAGCAGTGTTCCTCATGTGCTTACAACTGGCTCTGCAACTGACATAGTTCCCGATCACGCACAGCCCCCCGTGTGGTTTTCACAAACGCTCCACAGCAGGATAGAACAGCTACTTCTCATCTTTCATACCATGTTTCTGATGCAGTTTCTGATGTGTGTGTTCAGACCAAGCGCATGCTGGTGGAGAAGATGGGCCGGGAGGCGGTGGAGCTGGGCCACGGCGAGGCCAACATCACCGGACTGGAGGAGAACACTCTGATCGCCAGCCTGTGTGACCTGCTGGAGAGGATCTGGAGCCACGGGCTCCAGGTCAAGCAGGTCAGCATACACACACACGTACAACACACAGGGAAGCATAGGGGATACTGGTCTGATGACACACACGCTGTCAGTATAAACACACTGTGGTTAATCAGGTATTTACAAACATATTGGATACTGAAGCTAAAAGGTCACTGGCTGATTAATCGTCTTTGATAAGGCCTCATTTTCCTTTTCGGTGAATGCGTTAGCTGTTAGCATATTAGCTGTCGTCACCTGTGTTCATTGTGACCTTGGTTCTCTGATGTACACTCCTTTCACCCCCTCAGGGGAAGTCGGCCCTTTGGTCCCACCTGCTGCACTACCAGTCCCGAGAGGAGAAGCTGGAGCAGCTGCAGACTGATTCACCATGTAACAACCCGCCCACACACAAACATCTATACTTGTACTTATAGCTTTGTAAGGACACC
Source organism: Toxotes lorentzi (assembly GCA_037833715.1). NCBI lineage: Eukaryota > Metazoa > Chordata > Actinopteri > Toxotidae > Toxotes > Toxotes lorentzi. The sequence goes on along the minus strand of JBBMJY010000015.1, from coordinate 15,512,271 downwards.
CATTGACACAATGCATTTCCTAGCCCCTAATCCTAACCCTAAAATAAACCTGATTCTAACCTGAACCCTAAAACTAGTCTTAACCCTCAAACAGCCCTTTAAAGTTGTGAGGACTGACCAAAATGTCCTCACTCCATAAGGTCTGTGCTCAAAACCGATTGATCCTCACAATGATAAATCTAGCACACACACACACTGAGTCTTAGTCTCTATGATACACATTTCTGAGGCTAACACATGCATCATATCCTGTATTTCTCCTCAACAGCATCATACGTTCCTGAGAGGAGGAAGTCGGATTCGTCCATCTCAATGCCATCTCTCCGTTTGTCCCTTATCCAGGATATGAGGTACATGCCTCAACGTCCTGTCCTCTAGAGACGACAGGATGTTGTTATGAGAAATCCACCCACTCTTTGAGTTCTAGGTCGGCTTCAGATAGGCAGTTTAAGAAAGTCACACCTCCTCCTCTGTTGCCATGTGTGCACTGTCTTCAGCGCCTGATATCCTCATGCTCTTTTACTAAATGAACATATATTTTTTGGTCTGGTCTGATACGCAACAGGTCTGGAAATTTGAAATCACAAGTGATTTGGTGCTTAGCCATCTTAAGGTTCACACTGCAGCCCACAAAGGTCAGAAGGTTTAGCACAGCTCAGATCAAAGTTCCAACATGCGTTCGTCCATTCGTCCCGAGAAGGCGTTGTACTTGCCTGGAACCGACAAAGAAAAAAATGTCACAGTGGTGGGACAGGAAGTTGACTATTTACCTGCTGTCGATAAATGTCTATCACCCCATTCTCTGTCTCTTCAGGCACATTCAGAGTATGTCAGAAATCAAGACAGACGTGGGCCGAGCCAGAGCCTGGATCCGTCTGTCCCTGGAGAAGAAGGTCCTCTCTCAGCACCTCAAACAGCTGCTGTCCCGTCAAGCCTTAACCAAGTGAGAATGCATCTATGTCCAACACACACACACACACACACACACTCACTTTTTGATAAACAACACTGATTCAAATGCAGAAATGTAATAATAATAATTCACATTCAGGTTCAGGTTCAAGGTGAGGACGTGAACCAGATGTTCATTTGCCAAAGCAGCTAGTTTGTCCTTGTTAGGTTCTGTTTTAAAGAGGACCCAGAAGCAGACCAGAGGCAGATGGCAGTTTTAAGTAGATTTAATGAATTA
>JBBMJY010000015.1:15469276-15510982 GCA_037833715.1 Toxotes lorentzi | reverse complement strand
AAAGAAGGAACCTCCCACAGGAGGCAGAGGGAAAAACACCAAAGCACAAACACACAAAACCCTATATACATAACAGTCCTCATCCTTAAAGTCTCTTCTCTTATTAAAGTTTAATAATAATAATAATAATCATGCTGAAAATAGTTCAGCATGAAGCATAAATCTCACCAAGAAGCAGAATGCTAACAGCCACCGCAGGTACAGCGATTGCATTTCCCGTCTCAGCCACAAGGGGCAGCAATGAGCACATGTATGCATCACTTTGTCAGCCTAGCGTCTCTGGGTTTTTAGAGACGGTGGTCATCAGACAGCAGGTAAAACATCAGTAGATAAGATTATCTTGCATTTGATCAAGAACCCGGCCTGCGTGTGCTTTGCCTACAGGAAGCTGTACAAGCGTTATGCTTTCCTGCGTTGCGAGGAGGAGAAGGAGCAGTTCCTCTTCCACCTGCTGTCACTCAACGCCGTCGACTACTTCTGCTTCACCAGTGTCTTCACCACCATCAGTGAGTTCTCCCTCAGCTGCGTTGCGCCCCTTCCACCCGAAATCAGCTCAGACTCAGTGAAATATGTTTCGTGACAACACGAGTCATAGTTTAACTGAAAATACCCAGTGGTGGGGCGGAAATCATAAAGAAACAACAGTATAAAGACAAGAATGAAAATATTCTGTTGGGGAGACTGTGATTGTGTAAATGTTGATCATGGTCATGTGTTTTGGAAAAACTAATATATAGCAATAAAAAATAACCTAAAGTAATATTATGGACGTTTTTACTGTTTTCTCCTTGTAATTTTTACAAATGGCCTCATAAGATGAAAGGATGAACAACTGGTTAAAATAGGAGTAGCAGCTTATCAGAAGGACATAACATGGAAATGGGGCAAGGCTGAGACAAATCTGAATGTTTGTTCCTGCAGTGATCCCGTACCGAGTCGTCATCATCCCCATCAAGAAGTTGAGCAATGCCATGACCACCTCCAACCCCTGGGTGTGTGTGTCGGGGGATCTGGGAGACTCAGGTGTCATGCAGATCCCCAAGAACGTCCTGGAGATGACCTTTGACGTAAGTAGCGCCGACCTCTAACCGGGTGTGGTGTGCGGGCGTCGGGTTGTGTGTTTGTGTGTCTGGCACCTTTTGTTCAGTGTGGAACCATCACACTCATGCTTGCTAGCAGCACACTGGTTTAAGTTAAATGAATGAGATTCCTCAAATTCAGATCCCATATGGACTAAATGACAGAACAAGACATAGGCCAGATGGGTCAAACATCATCAGTATTTTAAAATGTACCCTTTAAATCATATAAATATACAGTTCAGGTAAAGAATTGTACAAGTTTTAAAGTCCTCAGCGTACAAAAGCATGATCCTTTAAAGGATCGGGTTTGTTTTTTTTCTGGCCTTGTTCCTGTTTTTGTAGTTGCTGTCCTCGCCAAAGATTCGGAAGCTGGTGACACTGGGGCAGTAAACTTGAGCAATCAGATGAATTTCATCAGTGTTACTTATTTGATTGTCTGTTTGAACTTCAGAAGAACTTCAGAATCTTCAGCGTTCACTAAAACCTGTATTTCTAAAAACATAAAATAAATTCATGTAAACTAAGTTAATCAAGCAAATAGACTTAAACTAATGAAATTAAATTAAAATGTTCAGTAAATGTTCAGTTTCTCAGAGGTTTTCATAATAGTATTATTTCCTACATATTATTGGAAAGCTGCAGGACTGTACACTCAAGCTAACTTAAGAGTGGGTGACAACTAGCCTAGAAGGTTTTTCCATCTTCATCCTGTCCTCTCTCGTTTCTTTTTCGATTTGCATGACGGATGATGTTTGTGTTTTGGTTCCGTGATCGCCATACCTTCGTTTTCATTGTCCATCCATTGTGTCTTAACAAGTGTTTCCATCTCCCTCAGTCTGCCTTCAGGCCTCACACGCACATCTCCACCTTGTTCAAGGTTAGAAGATGCCCCTGCTCCATTCCCTTCATCATCCACCTCCCCCCCTCTTTAGCATACTTATTTTCCCATTGGTGCTGTTGTCTTTTTCCCCTGTAGGCACCGTTGTCCTGCTCTGTTATCTACTAGAAATTGTTTTCAGAATAGAAACAGCACCTTTACTTCAGATACACGCCCACCCTTAACTCTATAATATACATATTAATGTTTAATGTGGCTGAGGATTATAACTTATTAAGTGTAGCTGATGTCAGTGCAGTGGATCCTGGGATAGCCTCTTTTGAAAAGCATGAATTCAACTAATTCTCATTTGAAGTCCATGAATTAAACAGGAAGATGCAGAAAAATGGAGAAAACTGAGCAAAAAAAAATCTAAACTTAAATTTAAGTTATAATTAATTGAATTAAAAAAACAAAACTAGATTTTCTCTCTGCTCGGTGTTTGTGTCTCTGTGTTTAGTGCCAAAACCTGGGGAAGCTGACCACGGTGCAGCTGGGGCACGACAACGCCGGTCTTCTGGCCAAATGGCTGGTGGACTGTGTCATGGTGCGCAATGAGATCACAGGACACACATACAGGTGAGTGAGGAGGCGTTGGTTCTTTTGCTTTGTATTTACATTCTAAAAAAAAACAGATTTAAAAGATTAATCTGTGATACAAATAATCTTAATCCAAATATACAGTCATGGAAAAAATTATTAGACCCCCATTGTTTTCTTCAATTTCTTGTTCATTTTAATTCCTGGTACCACTAAAGGTACATTTGTTTGGACAAATATAATGATAACAACAAAAATAGCTCATAAGAGTTTAATTTAGTTAGTACTTGATTGCATAACCATTGTTTTTGATGACTGCAGCCATGCATCTTGGCATGCTCTCCACCAGCTTCTGACATTGTTCTGCTGTCACAGCAGCCCATTCCTGTTGCACAAATTCAAACAAATTTGCTTTGTTTTTGGGCTTGTGGTTCTACATTTTGAGTTTGATGATTTTCCACAGGTTTTCAATTGGATTTAGATCTGGTGATTGAGTAGGCCAAGGCATGATGCGAATGTTCTGGTTCTCCATCCAGGCTTTAACTGACCTTGCCGTGTGGCAAGGGGCATTGTCTTGTTGGAAAATCCAGTCATTCGAAGGCAGGAAAGAGTTTTCCAGCTGATGGAAGAAGACTGTTTCCAAGAGTAGCCCTGTACTTGACCTGGTTCATTCGCCCTTCACACAATTGCATTTGCCCTGTTCCATCCATACTGAAACAACCCCAGATCATCACTGATCCACCCCCATGTTTTACTGTAGGGGCAGGACAGTCTGGTTTGTAGGCTTCTCCAGGCTTCCTCCTAACCAGTAAGTTCGCTAGAGTGGGCATCAACTCAAAATTGGATTCATCACTGAAGAGAACCTTAACCCAATCATCAACAGTCCAATCCTTGTGATCCGTAGCAAAGAGTAACCGGGCCTTCCTCTGCCTTTTGTTGATGAAGGGCTTCTTTCGTGCCCTGTGTGACTTCAGACCAGCTTCAAGAAGTCGAACTGTCCTTGCCAAACAAGTCGCATTTCTCAACAGTGCCCACTCATTTTTAAGGTCCCTGGAGGTCTGACGACAATTCCTGACACAGGAACGGATGAGTGCACGGTCAACTCATGGGGCAGAAAGACGTTTCCTGCCTCGACCAGCTAGCAATTTGGTAGTACCATGTTCGGCTTGTTTTTTCTTAGTGTAATGAACGGCTGTCTTGGAGATCTTCAGTCATGCCAATTTCCAGCAGTGCCAAGATGGCAGCCTTTGTGGCTTCACATAATTATTTTGTTTTAGGCATTATGTGAGAGCTGACAACTTGAGTTGACTATTTTCAGCAGCAGATTAATCCACATTTGCGAATGGACGTCCTGCGGCACCAGGACGGTGTGTGGTACATTGAGTGTTGATTTGTCCCTGCACAAGAAAGAAAAAAAAAATGGAAACGTTTTCCGTTCCCTCCAGGTTCCCGTGTGGCCGATGGCTCGGTAAGGGTGTAGACGACGGCAGCCTGGAGAGGGTTCTGATCGGTGAGCTGATGGTGCCCAGCAGCGAGGACGATTCTGGGAGAGGCTGCCGTACGCCTCCACTGCAGCGCTCACCGTCCCAGACCAGACGCATCAGCATCACGTCGCTGTCGGGACGAGGATGCAGTCAGTATCCGTCAGGGCCTGGGACTGATCAGATCAGGGGAAACACATTCAGGAGATTTTAAAAATACTGAGGCCATGAATTAAACACCCAACTAGACATATAAAGTATCTAAAATGTATGTATGTAAAATTATTTGGCCTTTTTCTTTTTCATTTATTGAATAAGCTGTTCAGCTCTATTTTTTTACATTTGATTTAGAAAATTCGTCAGATGTTCTCCGAGCTTCTGTACTCATGCAGCTATTTTCCTGATTCCAGAACCAACCTCAGGCCAGATCCAGGAAGCCATCGGGGAGGCAGTGAACAATATCGTCAAACACTTTCACAAGCCAGAGAAAGAGGTTAGTCAGAGTCTCAATTTCACTGTTTTATAGTGAAGAAACTCTTTCTCTCTTTTTTTTTTTATTAGCTGAATCACTGCTGTTTTGTCTCTGAACCCTTCATGGCTGATAAACGTGGACTTTCTCAGCTAAAGTGGTTTTTGGAGCCTGACATACCTTCTGATTTCTGTTCTCTGTGTATTTTTCTTTTTTTTTTATGTGTGGATCCTTCATGTGCTGGGTGGTCTTGGGTGCAGAGGGGCAGCCTGACGGTGCTTCTGTGCGGAGAGAACAGCTTGGTGGCAGCTCTGGAACAGTTTTTCCATCACGGCTTCAAGTCTGCCCGGCTCTTCCAGAAGACGGTGTTCGTGTGGGACTTTGTGGGTGAGTGAAGGAGCTGCAGCACCACCTGCTGCTGGAAATGATGAATGAACTCTTTGATTTCTGTCAAAGAGACTAATGTCCACTCTTTACACATATGCAGAGAAGGCCGTAGCCTACATTGAGTCAGCTGACCAGATGGGAGACCTTCAGGAGACAGGGGGGATGACCTCTCAGTCACTCTGTCACTACATCAGCGCGATCAACTCCACCCCCAGGAACATCGGAAAGGACGGGAAGTTCCAGCTGCTGGTGTGCCTTGGCGCCAGGTCAGTGTCACCGGTGTCCTTTAGGGTTCAAGCTGACATGGATGGATAAATAGAGTCATTGGTGGGCTGATTGGATCCTGATTAACTCCCCCACCATCAACATATGCTTTCCAAAGTTCACTGACTTTATAATTTTTCCAAGAACATACACAGACTGTGAGCTGGTCTTAGTGAGTCAGGTCTCTGGAGTGGCTTTAACTTCTCACAGTTTTGGCTTTGTGAATTATTGAATAGTCAAGATCTTATCCTAGTTCATCCCCACTGTTTACTTTGCAGAGACCGCCTGCTGCCCCAGTGGCTCCCCCTGCTGGTGGAGTGCCCTGTGATCCAACAGATGTACGAGGACACGGCCCTGCTCAGAGACCGCACCACTGTCAGTGCCCTCATCTGTGTCCTGGAAACGCTTCATGACTTCCCCATCACACTGGAATCCTCACTGGTAAAAGGCATCGATCTTTAGCTCCGGGACGAAGACCCCCTGGAGAGCTGCCCGTTTTCCTCCAAAACCTCTCTCACCACCACCACCAGCTTCATCTGCTCTGCCCTCTAAACCAGTTGGCTCTGCGATTGGATGGATTACCAGGGACAGAAATGAGGGGACAGCTGAGGGACATTAAAATTAAAGAGACATTTATTTACCAAAGCAGGATGTTCCACTGTTTGATGTGAAAATTCAGGACTTTGGATCAACCATAAACTTGGATGCTGTATTATAAACCCACGTGGATCTGAGAGACTTTTTTTTTCTACTAAACCACAACCACTGCTTTATCATGATTCACTTTATTAACAACAAATCTCAAGTGTTCTACATGACAGTGAAAAAGTTTCTAAACATACCATCAGTTTCAGACTGACTTCCCGCCTTCCAGGTAAACGTTGGTTTTACTTCAGTCCAGTACACTATGAAAATCACCATCTCACACACTACTGTCCACAGCTCCAAGCCCGTTGGTCCCAGCTGAAGATAAATATTTAAAAAATTTTAAATGGCATATTCATTTTATCAAAGAAGCAGGAAGAAGTAGTGCATTTGTTGGGGACTATTTTCAGTGGTGGATGAATCTACGTTTGATGCTCCAGTGAGTATTTCCAGCAGCAGGACAGTGTGTGTGGGACTGAATCAAAATAAACTACAGTGTGTGTGTTTTCATGGTAATGAAGGAACATATCACCCAGTGCAGCAGTTTGGATCACTGATGTGGTTTCATAGTTTCTGGACAATGGAGCTCTGTGGCTCGGAGGAATAAGACATTGTTAGCATGAGCCACTCAGTTTAGACATTTTCATATGATAGTGAGAACATGAACTAAAACAGTGGCTGCCTGGAAGGAAGGAAATCAGTCTAAAATTGCTGACAGTAATACAAACTTACATGAAGATGAGTGGTTCTTTAATGTTCTAGTAGCAGCAGCAGACGTTTCCCTGTGTGCTAGCTGTGTAGCCTAGCTTTGCTCTGTTAGGTACAACTAGATAAACTGTGATGAACTATGACTATCCTCACACCCTAGTTAGCATTAGCATTAGCGAGCATGCCTATGGGATGTGGAAAGAGGAGATGACCTCAGGAAGAGACCGAGCTATAACTGACGCACTGGAACAAGGACTACAGAGATGATTGTGGACTCTCAGTGCGGTCCTGTGGAGTCTCCAGCTCTCCGTGCCCCACACCCCAACCCTTTTCTTTTTAATTCACTGGACTTGTTTTGGGCATTTTCCCAGCTCATAAGCCTGTGGATGAACACAAAAACTGATCCCTGTGATGTGGCTCATAGTCAGGTGGTCAACCTGTGGCTGCATGGACATTCCTACCAAAGTACACGCACCTAGCTGGCTGTTTTAAATGTGCTGTCCAAGTGTGTGTGTGTGTGTGTGTGTGAAAGAGAGAGATTTCAAAGAGGTGTGTTCTCTGGTGTGTGTTTACCCTCCATTTATTTTTATATCTTCCAGCTTAAAGTTTTCAAAGTTATCTACTGGTTTCATTACGGGACTGTAACACTGTGTATGTGTGTTTTTGTGTGGGGGGGCTTGTTTTTATATCCTTGTTGGGACTTAAACTGACTGCATACTAACCCATGGGGGACTCATTTCACTGTGGGGACAAAAATCTAGGTCACTAAGACTTTGGTTTAGGGTTAGGATTAGGGTATGGGCTAAAGTTAGGCATTTAGTTGGGATGGTTAAGGTTAGGTTAATGCGCTAGGAAATGCATTATATCAATGAGGGTACCCCACAGGAGTAGTGAAACAAGTCTGTGTGTGTGTGTGTATGCGTGTGTGTGTGTTACATGTATGTCTCACACATTCATTTATAATTTCACATTGCCAATGTTGTCATTTCAATAACACCGAAAATGTTCAGCAAAACAGTATGAACTCAAAATCAACTTACTAGCTTTTTCCAGAGCTTTCAACCACGTCTCATGCACTTCATTGGGGGATTGAGTTTCCAGTCGTCACATGACTTAAGCTCTTGCAAAATCTAGACAGTGGACCTTCAGATAATTTTGTCAAACTATGAATTCCCAAGGTCAAGAATGAAGTTTGACTCGCGTAAATTCAGTGTAGTAAACACTGGAAAACACAGAGAGCATACTGAGTGAATCCTCCTGTTTCATCCTGTTTTAATGGAATAGTTCAGCATTTTTGGGAAGTGCACTCATTCACTTTCTTGCCATGTCTGCGACAAGTCCAGAGCTGGCTGAAGAGACAAAAGTATGTCTACTAATAGTAGTTTATCTGTGGTACCAAACCTCGCAACCTTGCTGTGGACAATAAAACTGGGAATGTGTAATGCTTTTAAAGGATATTTTAAAGGAGGATAGGGCTAAATCTTAAATCTTTCAGTGAGCACTTCACTCCAACAGCAGGAAATAGAAAATATGGAGGGGACTATTTTCAGGAGCGGATTAATACACAGTTGATTCACTGATTCACAAGTGGGCATTTACTGGGCTAAAGACATTGTGGCTTTTTTTTTTTTGTTTTGTTTTTCTTGTTTTCTACTTATTAGTAATCATACTGGATTACTTTGTGTACAAACTGTTTGCTGAGGACATACAATGTGGACTATTGAGATTCCTCCCCTGACTACTGCACCGTTTGCTTACTGGGTTGATTTGTTACATGGGCATGTAGTAGTGTGATGAGTGGTATTAACCCCGAGTAGATCTGCTCAAACAGGAAGCGCTACTGACAGCCATGATGGCGGCGGTCGTGCATCACCAGACAAATAGAGTTTCAATGTCTGCGTTGGACTGATGACTCTGTTCTGATATTTATTATTATTATTTCAATAAACAGCACCCAGTGTGTTAAAAGTGTCTGGTGTCAGTTCATGCATGTACAGTGTGCCCATCCATTAGAAACAGGAATTTCTCATAGAGAAGTATTTTGACTTTGATGTTCATCATCTTTAAAATGTTGAATAGTTGTGTTTATAGCACATTAACAACCAGTTTATACTGTTATTAGTTTCAGTTTAAATAATTTTGTCGCACATACTAAAGATGATAAAGAAAAATAACTTGACTAAAACTAAATGAATGAAATAAAATAAAACCGTGGAGCAGAGTCACTTCCTCGTTACTACAACCTCTCCATGGCAACAACCGTTCGCAGACGTCACAGCTGTATGCAAATGACGCTGATTGAAGAAAATCAGAAAATGGTGGAGCGGGAGCCGAGTGGCGCGCTTGCGCGAACGTTTCTACTACGGGCACAAGCTGCTGCGTCAAGGTGCACGTAAATAAGCCATAGCACTTCCAGAAGTCCATTGACCGCGCCTTCACAATAAGTGAAAAGTCGTTGTTGGAAGACCCCACTGAAAGGCGCTCTCGTGGCGGTAGCTTTAATTTGAAACCGCTGAGGAAAAGCGCCTTTTGTCATCCGTGTGTCTTGACGCTCCGGCGGGCAACGTTACAACAACTGATGGGTCTGCCACGGCATTGTTGCTAAATGTTAAATGAGAGTGCCACTTCTATAAAGACGGATATTTTCACGGCATACAACACAGGTGCGAGCCGCTTGTTTTCATACGGAAACAAGGTAAGTGTGTGGGTTTTTTTTTTTAAATGCATAGAACAAAGTGTGAGTCAGCGCTGTGTTTGTTCTGTCGGTGTGCGGTAAACTTATCGGAGTGTGGCGCTTCTGATTCCACATCTCGAAATAGCGTTACCCTGTCCAGCTGTGGGAGCCGGTTTCCCGAAGTCTGGCTCCGACCTGAAGTCCTATAAAGCTTTGGGTTTATCTGTACCACATGTTTGGCGATAGTTATTTAAACACAGTTGTTTTTTGCTTCTTTTCCTGATGTTTGTTCCTAAAAGACGAGGGTGCATCCCCGGTGTCAATCTGGCGTCTGACGGTGTTTCTGTCTTTTTAGCTGCGTAACGTAAAAGGTTAGCAAGTCGCTGGAAACATTATTGCTTTAGCACTTAGAAAAATCTAAGGTTAACTATGTTTTTTTACATGCGGTTCTTCGTGTAGGTTATACACGACTGTGCCGCTCGTTTCCCTTGTTACCCGCTCAAAACGAAATAAAGTTTAAATGCTGCGCTAGCTTAAAATGCTGGAAGTTGCTAAACGCACGTGAACGTCAAATTAAAGCTAAAAGCTGGGCTTCCACTTTGTTGTCGGAGTGGTGGGTGTGTTTTCTGCGTCAGTGTCCTGCCCCCCGTTCCCCCCTTTACAAACCTGGAACATTTATACTACACGCAGATTTCAAACACAGGAACTTAATGATTAATGACATCACAACTATGAAAATGACTTTATTGTCGCCGCGTTTCAAAATAAAGTAGTGACGGTCTCGCCAGTGTTGGAGACTTCTGTGCCTGCATCCATTACCGGACGCGGAGTGAGCTGTTGCTTTCTTGTGCTCGGTATTTCCGATATTTTATCGATATAGGTAATTGGTGCTATTTATCAGAGGCAGAAGCCAGTATGGTGGGGGATTATCCACTGCATCATACTTTTTTTGTGGCTACACTTCCCCTTTTCTCGGCGATTTGTTAGACAAACAGTGTGTTATATTTTTATGTCCCCAAAACAAGACAAGAGAACGGGTAAAGAAACACATAAGTGTGTAGTGGACTAGCTGCTATGGGACGCACATAGGGGGAGGGCTGCTCCCACGTGATCGGAAGAGAAGTGGTCGAGCTCTGATAACGACACAGTGAAGTTGTGCGTTTACTTTACGTCTTCTGCTGGTTATACTGCTACTGTAGCAATATCTGCAGGTGATGGATGTGTTGAGTCTGGAGGATGGGCAGCGTGAACTTTGTCCACTTTCCAGTCGCCTCTAGGTCGCTTCGCAGTCCGGGAATCGTTGCCTGCATCGGGCAGGAGCATCGTGTCTCATTCGGGCGGCCGAGCGCCGCCTCCCGCGCCCATCCTCCTGGCATGTGCAGCGCTTACGTCAGGCCAAGATTACACAACCACCGCCAGCATCACCCGCACAGTGTCGCGCATGACATTTTCAATGTCATCACAGCCCGAACATGCCATTTATAGTTACCCACTGTCGCGCAGCGATGACACCTTTTCAAAGTTTAATCACAGTAAAATAGGTAAAGTGATTTATTACACTATGAAACCCCCGTGCTGGTTGAGTAGATTGGTTTGATCGATGGTTGTCGATCAGATCTGCTCAGCATTCAGACCACATGTCGAGCCTCAAGTTGCATCAGCACCACGGTTGCGTAAGAGGCAGCTCGATGATGCACAGCCTTATCGTTTGACTTACACACACGCTTCATTGTACTTATATCTTTGTGAGGACATTTATTGACATAATGCATTCCCTAGCCCCTCACCCTTAAACCAGATCTTAACCCTCAAACAACCGATTAAAGTTGGGAGGACTGACCATAATGTCCTCAGTTTCCCAAAATGTCCTCACTGGGTAAGGTCTCAAATTGGTCCTCACAAAGATAGATATACAAGTACATACACACACCCTCTCCTCCTCCAGATCTGTGTTCTTCACCTGAGATTTCAGGTTGCGTTAGCACCACACTAATTCTCAGGTGAAGAACACACCTGAGAATTAATCTCAGGTGGTTTTATATTTTTATCTAGAGGTGAAATAATGAATTGACAAAATAATCTGCAGCTGTTTGATGATCGACACATTATTCAAGCAAAAATGGTTAATAAATAAATAAAAATTCCACAGGATAAAAGTCAGCCCTGATGAAACTGACCTGTTTCCCATAGTAGCTGGTGACATCTGAGTTGAAACAGCAAATTTTTCTGTTCCTGTTCTGTTTTCCGGAGCTGCGGAACTCATTGTTTGTTTGTTTTTTGCATGTGTTTCTACCTGTGTCGCTCCAGATGTTTGGCTTCCACAAGCCTAAGATGTACCGCAGCATAGACGGCTGCTGCATCTGCCGCGCCAAGTCGTCCAGCTCCCGCTTCACGGACAGCAAGCGCTACGAGGTGGACTTCAAGAGCTGCTTCGGGTGAGTCGGGTGGTGGACTCTAGGACCACAGTTTATCCAAAGCATCTGCTGTGGGAAACATTTCAGTCTCCTTCATAGTAACAGGAAGCCAGTGATAGTCGTCTGTATATCCTTGGGTACACTCCTGCTAGAGGAGCTCAAGGCCTAATCAGGCTTGTGGGGGTAATAGATCACAGACTTAAGCAGAGCCCAGCCATGCAAGAAACCTTTCTGTGTTCTCTTCTCTTTCAGTGTTATATCTACTCATGATTTACTCTGGGGGTTACATGCAGGTGGGAAATGGGAAATGAAAGGGGACTTGGCCTAGACCCCCAGGGTCTGAGACACCTTGGAGTTAAGAGATGAACTGATCCAGAGCCACGTTACTGATCTGGTCTGACTCTTCCTGTCCCTGCAGGTTGGGTGAGGTGCGCTGTGGGGACATCTGTAACGCCTGTGTCCTCCTGGTTAAGAGGTGGAAGAAACTTCCAGCTGGATCAAAGAAGAACTGGAATCACGTAAGGAAGCACTGCACAGCGCCGTGGTCACAGTATTTAGTTTGATGTTCTCGTAAATCTCTAAAACCTCGTGTCCTGTTTCAGGTGGTCGACGCAAAAGCTGGGTCGAGCACGAAGGCCACACTGAGGATGAGGAAGAAGACGAAGAAGAAGCTGAGGGCGAGTGAGATCAGTCGGGTCCAGAGTGAGCTGAAGAGAAACAGTAAGCAGCCAATCAGCACTGACGTCTTATTAAAACGAATCAATCAATACATGACTGAACTCTGAGGCTTCTCCACTGACTCACACACAAATGCAGAATTACTCAGATCCTTCACTTAATTTAAAGTACAACAGTGTGAAAATACTCCATTACAAGTCCTGCATTTAAGATCCTGCTGAAGTAATAGTACAGAATCAGTGTCAGCTGAATGTACCACTGTTAGTTTGATCACTATAGTGAGATGATTGACTCTGTATCACAGTTGTAAGGAGACAGAGCAGCAGCGCAATGTAAACACAACCACTGAGGCCTCTGTTCATGCCTCTGGGTGGACAGATCTCTGAATGTGAAGTAGGACGTGTTGAGCAGTGTCGTTCTCTGCGTTGCTCCCCAGACTCGGACGCCCACAGCACCACCTCCAGTGCCTCGCCCGCTCAGTCGCCCAGCTACAGCAACCAATCGGACGAGGGCTCGGACGCAGAGCTCTCTCCCGGCGCCGCCCCGTCCCCGGCCTTCTCCTTCTTGGACCTCAAATACTGGAAAAGGTGGGGGGTTGTATCTGATTAGAAGACTAACGTTAATACAGCTATGTGAATGAAAGAGCAACATCAAGTTTATTCAACAACTGCTTGTCTCCTGTTTGTTTGCTGTTACCAAATAATGATGGTGTTTATTTATGATGAGGCACAGGACATTAAGTCTCACAGATTAAACATTGTATACTGTGGAGATCAGAGGAGGCTGGGGATTATTGACCTTTGACTCCCATCATCGAGAAAACAAAACAAATTTGGACAAAGAATAGGTGGATTTATATTCAGCTTTAATGCTGAGTTCAGTCCTGTTTTTCATCTTCATAATAAAATAGTTTGAGGTGGTTTTCATACAGAGCCCCCACACACAAACAATCTGTTGTATTGTGTAAACTGACAGTGACAGTGTGTTCGATGTTTCAGGCAAAAGGTTTGCTGCGGCATCGTGTACAAAGGGCGTTACGGAGAGGTCATCATCGACCCCCACCTGTTCAAGCCCTGCTGTCAGGGGAAACCAAAGCTGCACCAGCAACGGGAAGAAAGTGGGGAGATGGAAGAAGAAGAAGAGGAGGAGGAGGAGGAAAAGAGGGCTGCAGAAAAAAATGCTGTGAGCTCGTCACCACCTCCCATACCTGAAGGAAAAGAAGAGGAGGAGCTGGGAGAGGGGGCACGGTGATGGCAGCACCAGACACACAGGAACACAAAGGCTCCACAAACCAAACCTCACTGTAGTTTCTCTGTCTTTTACAAGCTACAGCAGCTCTTCCAGACTCTCTTTATATATCTGACAACCACCCGGACCGGATCCTCAGACCGGCTCCGTTTTCAGTGTCTTTACTTGAGCTATGAGATTCAGTGTTTTTTTTTGTTTTGTTTTTTTTGGGTTCTCTCCCTGTCTGAAATGCTGGATGGATGAATGCTGCACAGAAACCAGGAGACCTCTGGAATTCACCCTTTACTCTTTGACTCTTTCTCGGACGTTAATGTTTCATCCTCTGAGCTCCTCTGTTTACACTCCACCAGTTTTCTGGGCTCATGTAAAGCACAGTGTTGATATGGCAGTGCTAATGGGTTTAACACTGACACACATTCTGATTCCACATTTCTGTATTTGTTTTTTAAGCTGGTACTGGTTGATAGAATAGCTCAGTGCATCTTTTCCAAATATGTGTAAAAGTTCCTTGTTGTTCATAGTTCTCTCGTCCTCGTGACGCCTGTAAATAATGACTCGCTGTCATCGATGGCGTGCGCGTCACAGGAAGCACAAACGAGTTTTCAGGGAGGTTTCCGGGCGAACCATTATAAGCTAAAAGAAACCCTCAGGAACTGAAAGACGGTGGAGGCGCTTCCTGCACTGCCGCCGCTCCTTTAGCAGCTCCCCTCGCTGTCCTGGAGGCGGCTCAGTCCCTTCAACGCTTAAATTCATGTTCACTTTACTCAAAGCTGGCAGCCTTCTGCATGCTCTGTCCACACTATATATATATATTTTTTTTTTTGTTTGTTTGTTTTGTTGATATAATGTTGTATAGGTTCCGTATATATTTTTGTATATAAAGGAATAACTGAAAGCAAGCATCCGTCCGTTCCAGATTTCATATCCTGCCTTCGAATCATGTCACAGAACTTCAGGTAGTACCTCGTACCTCACCAGGAATCCTGGACCACAACGTCTGCGTCTGCTCGGACTCTCGAAAAGGGATATTTTCAAGGTGATGTTTGGGGCTTTTTTTTTGGTTTTGTTCACTGATACCAGGGTACCTCTTCCAGCTGTGGTGGTATTTCCTGCCACAGGCTGTTTAGTTGAAGATGTAGAGCAGCAAACTGGGTTTTCAGCTCTGCCCCTCAGTTATTCATCAGTTCAGTGTATTTAATTTTCTGCTTTTCTAACAGTATCACAGCCTTATTCTCAATACTGAATGTTATTTTTATTTTTTTCTCAAGGAAATATTAAATGTAACTGAAGAAAGCATCTAATTATACTTGGCTTTAAATGTGGAGTCGATTTGTCTAAAAAAAAAAATAAAAAAAAACCTTATTTATGAATCCTTAAAATGATTTTATTTTCATTCACTACACTGAAATGTACTGTTTTTCTTTTCTTTGTTGTAATTTTTTGACACTTCAGGACGTCTGTACAAAGCTGCCACACAGTCTGAACAGTGATTGTATTAAAACAGCTGTTTTTGACCTTGTATTTAACGTGGTATGTCCCTGTTCTAGTTTAGAGAGACTCTTGTACACTTGATATCTTGGGTAAGGACGCGACATAGATGTCAATATTTAGTTTTGTGGGTTTTTTAGTTACATTAGCATGTGATGTAGACCTGCACCTACTCTAGAAGATATTTTTGTAGCCTGTCTCCATATGATTATTATTTTGAAGAGAGAGATTCACTACTGTTCATTTCTAAAGTTTGTATCTTTATATACACGCGTTATTTCTACTCGTCGTGTTTGAGTGTTGTCTTATCATGTGACGTGTTGTTTACTAAGTGTTATTTACTGAGCAGAAACTTTTCAAGCTTTTAAAAGAAAAAAGAACTGATTCACTCAAATTATACATTTACACTTAGGAGACAGCAATAGTGATTATTTCAGTCCTGGTTGATGATGGACGTGTGGTATCTATGGAGGGAAACCCCTCCTCATTTCCGGAAGGAGTACTCTCATTGGCTGTTATGGCCATGGCCCATGGTTCAGGAACTGCTGCCACGCCCACACAGAGCCAGAGAGAGAGAGAGAGAGAGAGAGATGAAACACAAAGGAGGGGGCTGGGGGAAATCCTGGAATCCAGACTGGGTCTGAGGCAGTATCATGGCAGGAATAAGAAAAGACATGGAGATGATGTAAAATGATTTAAATCCTAATATAAAGCAGTTAAAAGAATTAATAGGGTGCTGAAAGTTGTGTAGCTGAACTAAACCTCAACACCAAGGCTGAATCAGGAGTAAAGGCCACAGGACTCGGCGACTCTGTCCTGTTCAGGACTGAGGCTCAAGGTCAGGTATTTACCACAATCAACTATATTGTCAGATACTGTATGAAAACATAATGTTATGTCTGCTGGGAATTATTCACTGAGTTCAGTACTTCAGATTGTACTCATGGTTACACCACAGTATCTCTGTTGATCCCATCTGAGAGCTGGGGGATATAAATATAAACATATATACACATGTTTTTTTTGCAGTGTTTGATTTTACCACTAGTGGGAAGTACATTTACTCAAGTGCAGTTTTGCGGTACTTGCATTTCCTTCCTGTGGGAAAGTTCACAAACAACCCAGCAGCATGGAAAGCCATTGATATTAGAACCACATTTACCACCTGAAGTATGACAGTCATGTACACATTCATCAGAATCCAATAATAATGTAAATAATTCTGAAATAATATTATTGAATTCAGGATATTGAAATAGAGTATTTTTACTCTGTGGTTTTACTACGTTTACTTTATGGGTTTTAGTTTATATAATGTGGCGGTGTCTTTATTGGTATATTAATGGTTCTGTTTTAATATGTCAACAATAATTAAGCCAGATCTAAATGACCCTTCTTAAATCATTTTAATCTGGGATTTAAAAAAAAAAACAGGATTCAGTTATAGACAGAAATATCTTAAGTTTGGAGGTTTTTGAGATTAAACAGTTTATGAAGTTTTTCAAATCAAATTCAAAACAGAGCTGACATGTTAGAGCATGTTAAGTCTTATGAAACACCTGACAGTACTGTATGAAAGGGGCCATTCTACATAGTGAGAACTAGTTGATGTTATATGAGGCTGTACTTCTACAGGATGTTGTAGCAGTCCTCCACCACCCGAGGGTGCTGCAGGACAAATCATGTCAGGAGGAGAATCAGAGTTTTGAAAAGCTGAATAAGGTAAAGCAGAGTGAAAAAACAAACACAGATACACATCACCTCATTGAACTTCAGCGAGCACGTGGCCTCTCAGTACAATGACAACATAAATGAACTTTAATGTAAATTCTCTATTAATTATTATTCCTGACTTAAAGCACAAATTAATATGTTTACTTTAATTAGGAATGAATTAATGACCACCTTTCATGCAAAGGTGCCACTCAAGTGATGAGAATAGCCACTCGAGCTTTTTTACCTCCTTTGAGTGCATTGTTTTTGTTTGTTTGTTTGTGTGTTGTTGTTTTTTAAAGCATCTAATTCACATAGTGATGCAATAATAAAATATTTTTTAAAATCACTATAAAAATCACTATTAATTTATAAAACGTGAAATCACTGCTGGACTATTATAGGAATTGTTGTTGGATATGTGTGTGTGCGCTAAGACAGGTGCCAGAACCGGATGTGGTGGCTTCCCCCGCCCTCCTTACCTCCCCCTGGCGGAGCTTTGTGTGTGTGTGTGTGTGTGTGCGCGCGTGCATGTGTGGCCGGCAGGGTATATAAAGGTATGAGCTGACAGCGGCGTGGCCTCTGCGAGCTTTAAACATCAACGGTCGGAGAAAGCGGGGTCGGTTTGTTTCGCGTGGGAGGGGGGTTGTCCAGCGGCCGTCCCGCGAGGATTTTTTTGTTTAGTTTTTTTTTTAACGCGCACGAGCTAAAGACACGAGGTGGGTCAGCTGTTTATTTTGTCGTTTGAAATAAAAAAACGCTGACGTATGTGGTGATGAAACTTAGAAAAAACAAAACAAAAAACATGGAGTTAAAGTTTGGATTCAGCTGCCATGATCCAGTGCCGTGTAACAGGATATTTAAATAAAGTTTAGGGTGTTTTTTTGTTTGTTTTTTTTAAATAACCTGCATGACATCAAGTCTTGATTCCACCTTTATCTCCCTTTTGATAATTTAATTCCCATCCTGCTAATATTATCAGTCCCCACCCAGCCCTCAGGATAAAGGATGCTGTTTTGTATTGTGCTGGTTCTGCTTCTGCTGCCTTCATGATCCATCCAGAGAGAGCACGCTGTTCAGTGGCCGGTAATAAATGCAATGTCACAGGGTTGGCGGCTGCCCAAAGCTGGGGCTGAGTCCATCTCCATCTCTATTCAAACGCTCGGCTTGGCACCAGCAGCATCTTTTTCTCTGTTGCAGCTGCACAGCACACAAAAAACAGCATGGCTCGCCCAATAAAATAAAATGTGTGTGTATTGCTTTCCTTCTAGTGTGGAGCTCAGCATGGTGCAGCTGTCTCCTTCCCCTACCACCCTGAATGTCATCCCGCCACGTGAACGCTCAGAGGAAGGCAGTGAAAGGCAGGAGGACCTGGCAAAGGCTGGAAGCCCAAAGATGGGCTCCTCCGATGGGCTGAACGCCTCACAGCCCGGCCTGGAGTTCTCCACTGCCTACCTTGGCTACGAGACCTACATCGAAGATGGCCTCATCTGCCTCAAACACAAAGTTCGCAACTTGGAGAAAAAGAAGGTAGGGTGGGCGATGGCTTGGGTACGATTAGCTGTATAGGCTGAAGGCAGGCACCTGGGTGTTCGTGACGTGTCTTGTGTGTCTACAGTTGAAACTGGAAGACTACAAGAAGAGGTTGAACCGGGGCGAGGCACTAAACAAGGATCAGATGGTAAGACCTGGATATGTAATGGCAACAAAGATATGATGTTGTGAATGTGACATTGCATGTGTTTGGGGTCTGCTCTCTTTTCTTTTCGTTTTCCAGGCAGCTGTAGAAAAGTACGAAGAAGTGTTGCACCACCTGGACTTTGCTCGGGATCTGCACAAAACCCTGGACAGCTTGACTCAAACTGTAAGGGTGTTTGATGATCGGATAGTTTTGGTTTCTATGTCCTGGCTTGATTCAAAATATTTGGGTTGTAATAGCATGTAAAGCCATGTCCTCTACCCTGATAGTTCAATGCCATGTTTTCAAACTGGGTCCTGAACCCTCTTGTTCCTGGTAGCTGCTGAGAGCCCAGAAGAAGGCAGTTAAAAAGGAGCAGCTGGCGAAGGTGGAGGTGGAGAGGAGGCGCCTGAGCACCGTGCTCCAGGTACAGCACCTCCTCCACAGCCTTCAGCAGGAGCACGTGAGGAGGGACCTGCTGGCCGGACACAACCAGGCACCCCACGTCCCAGCCCAGCAGCTGCACACCCTAAGTCAGCTCGCCACCCTGGTGGGAGTCAAGAGGGATAACCGACTCAGGTGAGTGCCATCAGTAACTAAATCTGGATCAGTAACTAAATCAATGTCAGAGTCTGTAGTGGTTATTAGGGTTATCATTAATCCACATTTAAGAAAGTCTGAACACTGATAGTCTCAGCCTGTTGCTAGGTCTTCATTATAAACTAAGACAAGAGGGGAAGCCATCTTACTTTGGCCCCTACACTGAGAAAAGGTCACTGTAATTCAATAATAAATAAATCAAATAAGACTTTACTGGAGGAATATTGTTTACAGGAAATAGTCCATCAAAGTGTCAGTTTATTTAAAATGATCTTAGCAGTTATCTTAACTTAGCATCTTAGTTCCACTGCTGACCTGATGCATTTCAGCAGCAAGGCTCTGATCCTGTTATAGTTCTTCAACGTCCTGTCTAGACTGGAAGTGTCACATTGTGTACATTGACGCCTGCTGCTTGCAAACAACTTTACCTGCATTTTATTGCCTATATTACCAGTTTAACGAACCTTTTAAAATAGTGGCTCATCAGTTCTTCCACACAATGCTGGTTAATCTGGTTATGTTACAGACATGACAGGCTGTGTTCAAATCCTGCATCAACGTACTGATAGGTTAGCATCAGACAGTAAGCTAGTTGTGGTAAGTTTAAGCTAGCTATCTGTGGTGGTGATGTCAGGCCTAATGAGCTTGTTCCCAGCTTTGAGAAACATAAAGTAGACTGTGTGCACCATGAAGGACCATGACCTTTTAGTTGTAGCTAGCAATAGCATAAAGTGTCCGTAATGTCTCCAGTGAGTTGATGGGAACTATTGATGATTTACTGACTCAGCAGGTTCAGATATTTCTGGCCCATGGGCCATGGAACACTGGTATTTCCTTGATCTCAGGACAAATGTAAAGAACAAAGCAACATTTGTTACTGTTACATCTCTGCTTACATTAGGTCACAGTTCTCTACTGGACTCTTATCTGGACTAGGACTTTCTCAGATACCAGTTTTGGGGGTTTTGAAGCTTTACGGTGCAATTCTGTGTTTGATAAAGCAAAAACAAACATGACGGCGCCACATCTAAGCTAACATCCCAAATATAGCATGACAGAAATGTGAGCAGCAGCAGCAGCAGCAGGAGATCTGATACACCGTCTTGTCTGTACGGGATGCGTTCAGGAACAGTGACCTGTAGGTCACCTGGATATATCAATGGAGTTGCAATAAACGCAGGAAAATAAAACGGGAAATACATTTTTGGACAATTATGGGTATGTAGTGCGAGTAAAACACAAGCTGACGGGTTAATAGGAGCTAATATGTTCCATCAGAGACACAAGATGGACGACTGAAAATGTTTATGCAAAAGTAAAACTTTACTGGTGTAAAGAGTCTCCACAGCTGAGCTGAACTGCAGAGCTCCTTGTCTTGGCTCTCAGCTCCTTGGTGACCACTCTTCTGTCCTCCTCTTCACCGTGTGGTTGTAGTTTAGCAGAGCAGATGGAGCAGGCGTCTCTGGTCTACTTGGACCTGCTGGAGGGGAAAGACAAGCCAGTGGCTGGATCCACATGTACGTATACTGTGTAAACCATACAGGATCAAAAACCAGGTCCTTTTTTAAAATAAGTGTCTAATATTTGATTTGATTGTGTTTATCTTTGATGCTTATACAAGGTCCTAATGCCAATAAAAAGCCATATGTGATCAAAATATCGGTTGTTAATTTACACATACAACTATGATCTCATTTCCGACATCTTTGGGGGAAAAATGGAAATCCAGGCTTAATGTCAAATTGTAATGAAGAATTCAGTTGTGTGTGTATGAAGAACCGAGCTTTCTCAATTGGCTTTCCTCTTGTCGTTCTGTCCTTTCAGTTAAGTTGTTGAAAGAGGAGCTCACCAGGCTTTTAAACTGCAAGTACTTCAACTGTCTTCCACCTCCACCCAACAAGACTCCAGAGGTGTTGCTGAGCTCAACCAGCCACAGCAGTAAGATCATGCTTACACTAAACAACCTGTGGGTGCTAATGGTGCCAGAAATGAGGGTTAGGCATTTTTTTTAAAGTACAAGTATTAAGTCTGAATGTTTCTTTTTCCTGTCAGCCATATCGAAGTCGAAATCAAACGAAGCTTCTAAGAAGGAGGTAAGACCAATGTCCTCTTTTTCTGTTTGTGATTGTAAGCATGCTTCAGGATCCACTGATGCTCTGTTGGTGATATGGCAGTTTTTCAACAGACTGTACCTGACTGACATGGAGACTCCTCCCACTCAGAACTGGAAGGAGGACTTCCAGGCCATGAGGGACCGGGAGCCCCCCGACTGCTGGGACGCAGAGTTCCCGGACGGACCCATCTTGCCCCACGCTGTGGTCCACAAACCGTGGAGAGGAGCCGCCACTTTCATCCCCAAGGTCCCTGTCACCACCAAGAAACAGTCTGCTGACAGCAAACAGGTGAGGTGTCATCAAACCTTCTGGGCACCGTGCTTAACCATTTACTTAGCTACCAGTTTGAGTATAGACCTTACAGAGTGAGGGCATTTTGGTTGGACCTCACTTTCTGAAACACGCTCAAAGGGCTGTCTGAGGGACTGGGTTTTAGGGTTCAGCTTAGGGTGTAAGGGGCTATGGAATGCATTATGTCGCCCCCTCTGTTGAAACTGTTTGAGATCATTTAGAATCAGTTTCATAAATTTACAGAAGTTGGTGGGCACAGATGTTTTTGCCTTTAAACTGATCCAGTGGTTGTGATTGTACAGGATGTTACTGTTCAGTAGTGGCATCAATGGAAGAATTAATACATGATATTCTCCCCAGAGGAAAGAGAGGAAAGCCAAAGGAGAACAAAATGCAAAGTCGGTAAGTACAAAACCATTTAAAATCCGCAGACGTCTCCATTGTAAACAGCAAATTTATCTCATGGCGAATCTCAACAGGCAGCACACATGGACATGCCTATAGAGGTTTTCAGCTGTCCGTCTGCCTTACCCAAAGACCCCATCCTGAGGAGGCAGCACCTGGAGGACTTCATGACAAAGATCCACGGCTCCTTCAGTTTCATGCAGGTGGAATTTGGCTGTTTGCAAACAAAAGAATGAATGATTCATTAGCCACTTTTCCACCCAGAGCAGGGTGAAACTGTGGTTTGAAGTATTCCATCTGCTGTATCAGAAATGACTGATAAAAGAGTTTAAAATGATCCTCTCTATTTAGGACTCTCTTCTCGATGGGGAGAGCTCCTCCATTAATGGCCACCCTGGACTGAAGAGACGGCCATCTGGATCTCCCTCTCCTCTGGGTAACTTGGAAGTCAACAAGTTCTGTAATTTGACAAAACAATCCCAATTGAAGTTCCACATATTAGCCTTTTTCTGAAGCTTTAACTCCTATCACATGGTCTTCATCATTGAATGTAGTTTGCTTATTTGTCATGGAAGTGGATTTGGAACTGTGATTAAGATTAATCTCCATGACAACTCAGGAACCAAGGCCCAAGTAGTTTAGCTGTGATTTGGAACAGGTCCAACTAAACTAGACCATGGGTGGGTTGTGCTAAACTGGCACAACCCTTTTAATAGTTTAGGTTATTCTTGAAATTGTGTAATGTTTTTCATGTTCTGTTTTTTTTTCCCCCAACTAACCAGCTCAGACAGACTTGAGAAGCCCAGTTGATGTCCTGCCCAAAGCAATACATGTAAGCACTTGTTTTCTTATCTGTGATATGACATTTGTGACTTCAATGGAAATCACTTGGACTTGTCATCACATCATCCTCGTCCCCCACTCAGTCCACCCCACTGCCTACCAGGCTTCTGGAGCGCAAAGCCAGCCTGACCGGTGGGGATCAGTGCCTGGAGAACTGTGACCTAGAGCTCTCCCCAAAGGACCTACCTCACGTAAGAATCAGCACACTGGGCTATGAGACATTCGACATGTTTGAATCGCACAGCTCCAAGCGGCTGTTAAAGTTGTCTTCTCTCTGCAGGAACCACTTCAGTTGGCTGAAAGAAAGGCGTTTTCCTCACCGCCGCTGTACTGCAGGGAGTCCACCATCTCTGCTGGTCTGGAGGAGAAGAGCCGTCCTCGTGTAAATGGGCATTCTTGAGCACATCAACAGACAAAGCACATTTGCTTCCATGGAATGTTGTAGATTTGCCTTTTAAAAAAAAAAAAAAAAAAAAAAAAATTATTAATACCCTTTCATCTTTCTCTGTAATCTGCAGTCGCCGGTAACTGAGTCAGGGAAGCAGTCCCCATGTAATGGGGTGGGATCTTGCACGTCTACCCCCCCTCAGGGGCAGAATTTCTCTACACCACCCACCAGGAGAACTCTCACCTCTGCACAGTTTCAGAACATCCAGTCAGTAAGTCTTAGCAAAACCTTGCATCACTCTCTCTTGGATTTTATGCCATTAAGACCCAAAGGTCTACAGGTTTGACTCCTGCTACTACAGCAGTCTCTCATTAATTAGTCCCCCTTTTCATTGACTCCATTTACCTGTTGTTGCAATGCCAGAGATGTATCTGGACATCCGATTCATGGGTCCTTTTGGTGCATCCCAGATCAAGCTTTTGTAGCAGCTTGATGTATCTGGAAGAGTAATAACTTTTGCTAACACATGGATGAGTCTCAACAGTTTCAGTCCGTCTCTGATATGCCAACTTTTTTGTATTTACATTTGTCTCTTTTGATACTTGTTATTTATGTGATCTGCTGAAAACACATGAAGTCTAATGGGGTAATTGCTTGTGCCACATTTCCTTCCTAGTTAATTTTAACTACAGCTACAGCTTGACAGACCTCCCTAAAAACACAAGTAAGACGGGTTTTGAAGTCCATACCTGAGAGGAAATGTTAAATGGCCACTATAGTACTTGAGCAAATATCCTTGACAAGTCAAATGACGTGCTCACGCAAGACACATTCTGGGAACTTTCTGAGCTCTAGATCTGAATGTGGGGCTTTCCTTTCAAGCTGCTTTGATGTCCATTTTCTTCACTGTAGGTCTTCAAGGTGAATACATCCTTACCCCAGAATGAGGAGCTGAACTACAAACCAGACTCTGCAGTTTTCTCTGAGCCCAGGTACAGTACGGCCAGTACCCAAACACCACCTGAGTTTGCTCCCTCAGAAGACGAACCGCAGCCTGGTATGTTGAACAAACTTTCACGTTCCTAAACTCTGAACCCTCCTGGGCTGCGCAGTCAGCAGTCAATTGTCTGAGACCCTCTCTGTGCTGCATCATCTCTCTAGTGTACCAGTCAGATTATTCGGTGGGAAATGGTGGGCAGATCTTCCTTTCCCCTAGCCAGTCAGGTGGCAGTGTGGGTCGACATGGCCAGTTGTACTACACCAGAGGATCTGTGAGAGGTATGGCACGTGGCGGCAAGGGACTGGCACAAACCTTTCGCTCTTCTGGTTGGCATCGAGGTATCTATCCTCAGCTTTCCTGTTTCTTTTTGGGTTTTCACCACTCCTGCATTTCCCTCCTTGTTTTTTTTTTTTTTTTTTTTTTTTGCTGGACATCTGTTTAGTATCAGGTGCTGCCGGTAGTCTGTCGCATCCTGGCTGAAGTTTAGTGTAGCACAATGGGCTGAAATGAACCTTATTTAGGTAGTTTGGAGGCTTAACACTGATTTCTGTTCCTCAGGAGGATCCTACATCCCCCAGACTCATCTCAGGGACTCTGGCCCGCTTCTCTATGCTGCTAGAGTAAGTAAATCCTTATGTACTCTATGGTGCTGCCACATTGGCTGTGGGATTTAGGAAGTACTGTGACTAGTAGATGAAGTTGAACTTCTTCAAGCTGGTTCTGGATTATAGATCAAGTAACCAATCTGGAATGCTGTCGAATCTACAGTCCCCATCAGGCATATTGTGTCAGTAAACCAACTCGGCTCAGCTATCAGTAAGCCAACTGAGCTATCCTTAAGGTCATAAAACAAATTTTGCCCCAGCTGTAGCTTTAAGCCAGTGAAGCCATCATACTAGTAAAATATGAGTGCATAATGTAGCTTAGCATGCTAGTGACCACCAAAAACTATTCAGAAAACAGCGTGCATGCTTGCAGTGCTGTCTTGCTGCTTTGTCTGCATATATGTTCTCATTTCCTCTGTGGTGTTTTCTCAGGACTCTGGATACCAACACAGCTACAGACGGGGAGGAGGGAGGCATAACTCCAGTGGTAAGTTCTTGTTGTTTTTAATATGATTTCTGTGTTGACATCTGCCCAAACTAATTGTACCAGAGGGGAGTCTGCTACACAGGTTTCAAAACATGTGTAGTTCACCATTGTCCTCATTACACCCTGCACCCCACATCTTTTTTTTTTTTTTTTTTGTCTCAACTCTACCGCAGCCTGGAGTGACTCTTCACAGGTGAGTAGCCCAGACCGTGAGGGAGCCTTCACTATTGTGGACTCGGGGCACGGCGATTCACTCTCAGTGTCCACCGTTGAGGTCCCACTCACTCCCCATGGCCACCACCACACTGCCCTGCTTCCTATGCAACTCTACCCACTCTCCCAGCCCCTGCGAGTGGCCTTCACTGCCTCTCGCACTGCCAACTTCGCCCCGGGCAACCTGGACCAGCCCATCGTGTTCGACCAGCTGCACAGCAACCTGGGGGAGATGTACAACACCCACATCGGCCGCTTCACCTGCCCTGTCAATGGAACCTAT
Source organism: Toxotes lorentzi (assembly GCA_037833715.1). NCBI lineage: Eukaryota > Metazoa > Chordata > Actinopteri > Toxotidae > Toxotes > Toxotes lorentzi. Next base: position 15,485,407 of record JBBMJY010000015.1, on the reverse strand, counting down.
GTCTTCATTTTTCACATCCTGAAGCTCGCCATCAACGTGCCGCTCTACATCAACCTCATGCGCAACGAGGATGTGATGGTGTCGGCATACGCCAATGACGGCGCCCCAGATCACGAGACGGCAAGCAACCACGCCATCCTGCCTCTCTTCCAAGGAGACCAGGTTTGGCTGCGGTTGCATCGTGGTGCCATCTATGGCAGCACCTGGAAGTACAGCACCTTCTCGGGCTTCCTTCTGTACCAGGACTGAACTGCCATCAGCCAAAAACGGCCCTCTTCTCCCAGTGTGTGAACTGTTTGCTTTTGCACTGAATGGTGATTAAACTGACATTTCAGTATTGTGGTCAGGTTGCATGCAAGTGCCCTTCTCACCACAAAGCCCATTCATAACATAAGGTGTGTCGGTGGCCAAATGGTATGACCTTTAATCAGTCATCATCTTCATTTGAAATGGGGATTGTGACTACTGAACATCTACCAAATGTACCTGATTTTCCCCCATGAATGTGTAGTTCACAACAGCGGTGCTCAACGTGACTGTGATACTAGTACAACTGGGCCTTGATCATATCATCCTGCTGTAAATCACATCAGCTGTTCAGCCCACAGGTCACTGATTTCAGTGAAAATTCTGATGCAATGTTATGAATTTGTGCCTTTTTTTTTGTTTTTTGTTTTCTGAATGGCTTTGGATGACTGACAGGATGTTAAATGGCTAATGAACTGAATGAATGGCTGACTCTGGAAGAATTATAACTGACCTTGCAGCACTTTGCTTGAAGCTGGGCCTCCCTATGCATTCAGTCTCACGTTGCTGTGTGAATGAGAAGGTGATTCTAAGGAAGGAAAGATTGTGTTCTGGGTGGTGGGTATGGTGTTGAACACTTGAGACCAAATTGTTGCACTAACAGATTACTGTGGAGACATGGAAGTGGTCCCTTGATGTGCCTAATGTCAAATAAAAGAAAAGCAGTGATGTGTGAGTGCATAATCTTTATTTCTCCTGCTTTTACAATTACTGATGTAACTGTATTGTAAGAAGTCTCTTCTTTCATAGTTAGCTCAGTGTATTTATTTAGCTAAAGCTTTCTAGGTATTTGGTAGAAGCACTTTCACCTGTTCATCCTCTGTGACAAGAGTGCACAGGCTGTACTTGGACACAGGTGGTGCTTCGAGTGAAGTGTCACGTGCTAGCATGCCATGTACGACCACTATGACCATGTACGACCACTGCCCTCCTATAACGTCATTGATGGACAGGTGAAAAGTATCACAACTGATTGGGGAGTTTTATGCTAGCAGCAGCAAATTTATCCTGGAGTCTGTAGAGAGGCCTATAGATATAAAATCATTCACATAGGGGAAAAAAAATGAAAAAGGCAGTATTTCAGAGGTGCTTCATCTGTCAGTAGCAGAGAGCATGTACGCTAGCTACAAAGGTAAGACCACTGTATGGGGAAAGGCTAAAAGTAAGAAGTAGCACTAAGTATGTTGGCTAGATTGGGGGTGGTTTTGAACCTAGACATACTGGTTGAGAGGTAGCTGTAGTTATCACTCAGCTAAAAGTGGCTTGGAAAATTGTTTTGCTTGACGCTAACAGTTTTAGAATTCTCTTTTAAATCAGCTGATGGTGGTGGACTGTATATGGACTATAACCCGCTCTTCCCCCGAGCAACAGCTTTACCAGAGCAAATATACAGGAGGAGAAAGAACGTAGTCTCTTGCAATACCATGACCAGCACACAAGGTGGCAGTAGCATTCCCAGCGTACCACAATGGCGCCGAGGAAGAAGAGGAAAGCCGTAAATTGTCTGTTTGCCTTGCGTCCACCGACGGCTTGTTGCCGGCAAAGGGGGCTAAGGGCCACCATTCTCGGTAAAGCTAGTCGAAGTTTAACACAAACAAACAGCGTCTCTGCCGTCAACCTAAACGCGCTAACGCTGCCCAAACACACACGTACAACCAGCCCCCCCTTAACCCCCGTAATGAGCCTTTTATTTTGAATGTAGTGACCGGAAACTGTATTTGTAACTCGGAGTTTTGACCCTGTTCGGGCTATAGTGGATGTAGATGCTAACGCTCGGCTGACTCCAGGGCACAAACGTTAGCACTACATGTATGAAAAAGTAAAAACACAGAAGGAAACGTGGAACTGAACACACATGGATCCCAACCGGATAATCCAGGCTCTGAAAGGGACTATCGACCCGAATCTAAGGATAGCGGCGGAGAATGAACTCAATCAGGTGGGTTAGCTAAAGTAGTTGGCTGTGTCTTGTTTTGTTTTGTTGTTGTTGTTTTTTTCAGAGGAAGCAAAAGGGGGGCGTTTAAACCATTTTTGCCCCCCACAAAAAGATACTTGTTTTTTGGAAAAGGGCAAGTGGTGTTGTGGCGGTATAAAGTTCGGGGGCTCCGGCCCGGTGTATCTTCAGCCCCGGTTGGGCAGTTAATCCCAGGCCTGTGATCTAGCAGTCTGACCGGACTGTTCCCTACACTGACTCAGAGGCGGAACAACAGGAGTCAGATCAGACAGCCATCACGAACCATCATGAACCACTAGGACCAGTGGAACCCAAAACTTGGGCCATCACGTTCCTGGAGTTCGCAGACTGCTGCTAATGTAACCTCATGATCCAAGCCTTAGAACATTTCTACAATGTATGATTTGAAAAGTTATTTCAGTATTTTTGTGTGTACGTAATGTACAAAACAGTTCTTCAGTGTCTGCAGGGTATCTGCAGATCTCGAAGAGTCCTAAAAAGGGCTAAATTCAGTTTTCTATAAAATTTAAAAAAAAAAGTGTATAACCTATTAAAAATAGTCAAAATATAGGTTAATTCATTTAATGAATTATATCAATAGGAATTATTGTTATGGACAGCTGGGAAGCCCATGTTGTCCCAACTGGTTTTTAAATCATATGTTTCTACTTTGGCCGTATGAACATGAAACACTATGGGCATTAAAAGGTTTTTTAAAAGTCTCAGATTTAACCTTTAACCTGCAGATATCCTGAATAAATAAGTCCATATGAATCTGAACCAAGTGTCAAAACCGTCCTGGGTCTGCTGTGTGTGTTTCAGTCCTACAAGATCATCAACTTCGCTCCGACCCTGCTTCAGATCATTGTATCGGAGCAGGTGGAGTTTCCCGTTCGCCAGGCAGGTAAGACTCTAAGCAGTCCTCAAAACAACTCTGCTGCTGTTGTTATCTCACTGCTGAAGGTTTTCACTTTCACCTCACAAATATGTAGTTCTTTTTAAAAAGAGCAGCTGGTCATTGTAGTTTTTAGCCACTGTTGCTCAAACAAGCATTTGTTTGGGACTATTTCAGCAGTGGATTAATCCACATTTGATGCTCTAGTGAGTATTTTTGGCAGCAGGACATTATGTGGTGTGCATACTCACCTGACTTACCTTTGTTTGTGTGTGTGTGTGTGTGTGTGTAGCGGCCATATACTTGAAGAACATGGTGAGCCAGTACTGGCAGGACAGGGAGCCGTCTCTGGGTGAGGTTGTCTTTCCCTTCAATATTCATGAGAATGACCGGCAGCAGATCCGAGACCACATTGTGGAGGGCATTATCCGCTGTCCAGAATCCATACGGTACACACACCCTGTCACTGAGGACAGGTCTCTTCACATTAAGTGCTGGTACCTGGCTGATGCAGTTAGTGATGCCCTATGTTTTTGTGCTGTCACTAGCGCCCAGCTGACTATGTGCCTGCGAGCCATCATCAAGCACGACTTCCCTGGCCGCTGGACCGCCATTGTGGACAAGCTCGGCATGTACCTGCAGTCTCAGAACAGTGGCAGCTGGTACGGCAGCCTGCTGGCTCTCTACCAGCTGGTCAAGACCTACGAGTGAGTAACCTGTTCACATTCTACCTTTATCGTTGTTGTTTTCCACATGAAAGAATTAATTTCAGATAACCGAAACGCAATGAAAATTAGGCTCGAGTCCCCCACAAACAAACAGGTCACATAATTGTACAAAGCCATTCTCCAGTGAGATGCTGGGGGGGATTTCTCTTCAGCTGGTATCCTCTCAGTGTAGGACACCTCTCTGGAGAGCTGATGATGTGAAATAGACGAGTGACTTAAAGGTATCCAATGGAGTTTTGGACCTCTGTTAGCCTTATGGGGTCTTTTTTGTTTGGGTGTGGGTCCCTGTTGTGTATATCCGGTGCGCGTGGGTCAGTTCACTGTGTGTCTGTGTGTGTGTTTCAGGTACAAGAAGGCGGATGAGAGGGAGCCTCTCCTGGCAGCCATGCAGATCTTCCTGCCGAGGATTCAGCAGCTCATCAGCCAGCTGATGGTTGACTCCACCATCTTCTCTGTCCTCATCCAGAAGCAGATCCTCAAGATCTTCCATGCTCTTGTACAGGTGTGTGTGTGTGGGCGAAAGTGTGTGTCTCTTTACTGGACGGATCAGAGTCTAAAGACCTGTAACTTGTTGACACTCCCTCTAGTTGAAGACTTGTTTTTATAAAGTAACAGTACTTTCAGTTGCTTACTGTTTTTGGCTCTGCTGTAAGGATGATGATGATGATGATGGTCACAGTCACAGCATTATAACCTCATTGTCTCCCTGCAGTACTCGCTGCCTCTCCAGCTGATCAATAACACAGTGATGACTCAGTGGATGGAAATCCTCCGAGCCATAATGGACCGGGACGTCCCTGCTGTAAGACACACACACACAAATTTGTTCTTATATCTTTACGAAGACACTCATTGACACAATGCATTCTCTAGCACCTTACCCTAACCCTAACCTAAACCCAGTTTTAACCTAAAACCAGGCCTGTGTCCTCACAAATGTCCTCACTTTCCCAAAATGTCCCCACTCCATAAGGTCAGGTGTGTTGTTACAAAAGCCAATTTATTGAATGATGTTTTCATTTTGTTTTTTATCCCTTTAAAAATGACATTAACAAACCATTACAAAGGAATAACGTGTTCTGTGACTTGCTAAATCCAGTGGAGTGAAGCATCAGGGGCCATGAGTGGAGCATTGAATAAATCGTGGAAGATCTGGTTTTTTTTTTTTTAAAGATTTTTAAAGCGTCTTGTCAAATTGTTTATTGAATACCCCATAAGATGTTAAAAATAAAGTGAAACCCCTGTGATTCTTTTTTTTTTTTTTACTGTGGCTGAGTTTGTTTGATCTTGATCTGCTGGTTTACACAAACTCCTATAACTGACCACTGTGTGTGTGTTTGTCAGGAGACGCTGGAGGTTGATGAGGACGACCGTCCTGAGCTGGCGTGGTGGAAGTGTAAGAAGTGGTCTCTGCGCATCCTCACCAGACTGTTTGAGCGGTGAGTCCAGGTTTGCTCTCCCATCACCAGAAACCAGATTTGGAGTTTGCAGAGGGACGTTACCAGCTGCTCACACGGTCTGAATTACAGGTATGGAAGTCCCGGCAACGTCACAAAGGAGTACTACGAGTTTGCAGACTTTTTCCTGAAGACTTACGCACTGGGCATACAGCAGGTAAACGTGTCTCTGAGACTTGAGGATGTTGCTTTAGGCTTTATGTTTAGTTGTTGCTCAGGCTCTGTCTCTTTTGGTTTCTCTGCTGTCCTTCCAGGTCTTGCTGAAAGTGGTGGACCAACACCGGCAGAAACAGTATGTCACTCCTAGAGTCCTGCAGCAGTGCCTCAACTACCTCAACCAGGGCCTGTCACACTCCCTGACCTGGAAACAGATGAAGCCACACATGCAGGTAGGACATGGAGGGAGCTACAGCTCTGAGTCTTGGTTAGACAAGACCTGATGGGTTCGGGTTAGGTAGGGTTCTAGCTCCTTAACATCATCCTCTGTCTCTTTCGCCTCGTCACGGTTCTTCTTTTGTGGTCCCCAACTAAATGAAAAATAATAATTAAAAGTTGAATTAAAGCTGTCCTTTTATGTACATAAGAACCAAACCTTATGAGACCCCGTATTTTCATAATTTTGTCCACGGTTGCTGGAAGGTGGACTTCAGAGGGATGCAAAGATTCCTCCATCAGGAGCGTTCATGTTTTAAAGCCACAGTGATCCTTTTCCTGAGGACTTTCATCTCTTACAGACCATATGCCAAGAGGTCATCTTCCCTCTCATGTGTTACAAAGACGAGGACGAGAAGCTCTGGCAGGAGGACCCGTATGAGTACATCCGCATGAAGTTCAGTGAGTATTCAAACACCCTGGTTTGACAGTGTATCTGCACCTGACACCTGATTAATCCAGGTCTTTGTAGCATCTTGTAACCACCACTGTATTTCATTTTAAAAATCATGTCAGACAGTCGGTAAAAAAGTGTGTTTCTGTCACAGACCTCTACGACGACCACGCCCTCCCAGCCACCGCTGCTCAGAGCCTCCTGTGCAAAGCTGCCCGCAAAAGGAAGGAGGTGAGCAGCAGCATTTTAGAACAAGTCCAGAGGAACTGAGTACAACTACTTAGACTCAGTCTAAGTTGATGCTTTTACTCCACTACATTTGTCTTATGCTTTTAGATACAAAGCAAAGATTTGACCTTTTTTAACCTCAGTGCTTTTTTTTTTTATCAAATCATCTTTACTTTTAATCTTCGTGATTTTTCTCTCTGCAGGTTCTTCCTCAGGTGATGGAGTTCTGCCACCAGATACTGATGAACCCCTCTGCTGACCCCCGCAGGAAGGACGGAGCACTACACTGCATTGGAACTCTTGCCGACCTTTTACTGAAGGTACGCACACAACCAGTGATACACCTTTAATTTTTTGTCCTTGTGTAGAAAAGATCAAATTGAACCTTCTGAAGATTGAACCCTCTCACTGTCTTTCATGTGTCTGAATCACCACTGTGCTGTTCTCTGGTGTGTTTGTGTGGTTCCGCAGAAGCGGGTGTACAGGGAGCAGATGGAGCTGATGCTGCAAAACTATGTCTTCCCTTTGCTCAACTCTCCTATGGGTTACCTGCGAGCCAGAGTGAGTGAGCCCTCCATCCATCCTTCATGGGGTTATATTAAAAAAAAAAACCCGTAAGACTAGATAGTGGCTTTTTAAGATCTAGTTGTAGAATTAGATGGAGTTAGTTCCACATTAAATCATGAGACATGAGAAAAATTGACCTCTTGATAAGAAGCTAGATATCTCTAGCACTTCAGCTGTTTCATTCCTTCCTCGTTTACAGATCAACTGACATTTCAATCAGGAAGTTAACATGAAGTCCTTAAACTTTGTTAAATAAAAAGTTCGGTGTCAATGAAAGAGATGTGTAGGCATAGAGCCCTATGGACTAAAAGATTCATTTCAGCTGCTTTTGCCTCTTACACCTTAGCTGACGCTTCTACTTCTTTCATTGCTCAGATGTTGAAACCTCATATTCTTTAGCTGACAGTTCAGTTACTTTTGGTACTTATAAAATATAGTTCAACTGCAAACATGGCAGAAGTTGAAGATTCAAATTTCAACTGCTCTTACAAGACAACTGACACTTCAACTCCTTTCGGTGCTCACGCTGAAACTGACATTTCAAACCCTTTCAGTGCCGTCACTTCAACAGAGAGAATTTATTTTCTTTTAAGGAGAAACGTCTTTGCTTTGATGTAACATTTAGTGAAGACAGAGATGTGAAACATGGAAGGCAGGAAGAGGTCCCCCTTACCAGGAACTGAACCCTGGACCTTGCAGCCATATGCTGCGTGCTCTTTGTTGTTGCCCTTGTTTTCGAATAAAGATTGACAGTAATGAAGTGAGACACGAGGATATCGGACCACTAGATGGGGACAGAAATATTTGTGCACTTGAGAAAGTTCTACTGCAAGAAGAGGAAGGAGTTGTGATGCTTACGCAGATCAACACTTGTGACACATGGTCATAAAGTCCACCTCCAAATAAGTGTGGCTCATTTGTGTTTCTGAGCTCCAGTTTCTTAGATAGACTGTTTTTAAATGCTTTAACTGTCCCTTTGGCTCTCCCCTCAGTCCTGTTGGGTTCTCCATTCAGTCAATGTGAGTCAATGTTTCAAGTCCCCTTCAGCACCCGGTGCAGCAGCAGTGGTGGACACATATGGTGGTGGTGGTGTCAGAGATTTGAGGAACACTGTGGGTGCACATTGAGGATGGGGCGTATCTGGGTTCTGTGTTAAATCTGCTGTTCTTCTGCTTGTGCTGCACTTCGGCAGTCGTGCTGGGTGCTCCACTGCTTCAGCCCGCTGCGTTTCCACGACGAGCTGGTCCTGAGGAACGCCGTCGAGCTGGTCAAGCAGGACCTGATCGACGACAAGGAGATGCCCGTCAAGGTGGAGGCTGCTATTGCTCTGCAGACGTTGATCAGCAACCAGGAACAAGGTCTGTGGACGAGTACAGACTTTATTGCTGTGTCCTGATACGGCTGTAAGCTTCTTATATATATATATATATATATATATATATATATGTATATAAATACTCTGTAAATACTGTATTCTTGTTTGTGTAGCCAAGCTGTACATCAGGCCGTACATCCGGTCGGTCATGCAGGAGCTGCTGCATGTGGTGAAAGAGACAGAGAACGACGACTTGACCAACGTCATTCAGAAGATGATCTGTGAGTACAACCAGGAAGTGGCCGCCATCGCTGTGGACATGACGCAGAACCTGGTAGGAACACAACACACAGTTTCTTTATGTATCTCTGTGTCTTTACATCTTTGTGGTTCTGATGAATGCGTTACCTGTGTTTGTGTGTGTGTGTGTGTGTGTGTGTGTGTGTGTGTTGGCAGGCGGAGATCTTCACCAGAGTCCTTCAGAGTGAAGAGTATGAGGAGAATGAGGACAAGACGGTCATGGCTCTTGGCATCCTTAGCACCATCGACACCATCCTCACTGTCATGGAGGACCACAAGGAGGTCTCACACACACACACGCGCGCGCATAGAACTCGCACAAAATAACAAAACGTTTACTTCCTGTTTCCACAGTATTTGTAATGTGACATGTGATCTTTTATTTTTATTTATTTCCTTTCACCTTCCAGATCACCATGCAGCTGGAAGGCATCTGTTTGCAGGTGATCGGCCTGGTCTTGCAGAAGCCCATCATAGGTATGGCAGGTGTGTGTGCGCAGGCCTTTCAGCATTTTTTAATACGAACACACTCACTCACACACGCTCTGACGCAGATTCCCGCAGTTCCTCGCAGTTTTGCCACTTGCACTTGAAAATATGGAGCTGCTACTTCTTTCATCACAGGTTTGCCTCATGAACTCGCTTCCTTCGATGAGCTGCCACCGTCCGGTGCTCATAGAGGAACCTGTCCTTTAAGGTCAGGGCGGAGTTTAAGGTCAGGGTAAGGGTTGGGGTTTTGCGAGGAGCTGATACGGTCAAGGTCAGGGTTCTTTCTAGGGAATGAATACAAGTACATGTTTAGACCCTTTAAGTGATGAAAATACAGGTGTGTGTGTGTGTGTGTGAGAGAGACTGTCTTTGTGAGAACAACTTAGAGGTTTATACCTGATTGAGGACATTTTGGCCGTTTCTGACACACAGGGCTGTTTGAGGGTTGTGTATGTAAATTTGTGAGCTTATTTACACCCACAGTGTGTGAGTGCATGTGTGTGGATGTATATGAAAGGTGCAGTTGCTAGTGTGTGTGTCTGTGTTTGTAAGGCTGGTAATTGGAGCGGTTGTCCTTGCAGAGGATTGGCTCATTCCTACTCTGCTAATGAAGGGATTAAGTGGTAACCTCCTGCTGGCAGAATGGAAAGGGTGCATTCAGAGGCAGAGACAGCAGCAGGAGAGGGTCATAATAAACAAAATGAAAGATAAGAAGAGAGGTCAAGCTCATTTCTCTTCAGGAAAAACAGCTGTTTTTGCTTTACCCTACTGCATGTGTCTCCCACGAGGAAGGGTGGAGCTTGGGGGGGGGTGGTGAGGAGCTGAACACGTCAGTTCCCATAATCACACTGTGCAAACCTTCCTCAGGGACATTGCAGCTTCTCTACAGCTGCTACCAGCTTTATATACTATTTGCAGGGTAGAGACACATCTGGCAATGAGAGATTCAGAGAAAGTTGAGAGAAAGTCATTTGTTCACTGAGGCGATTTTAGAACAAAAAAAAAATCTGAAAACAAATTAAGATAATTAAGAAAATCATAGTTGGTACAATATTCATACTGCTTGAAGACTTTGTTAGAAATCTATCTCCTCCTGCAGTCCTCTACAGTTCTGTAAAGAAAAATCTGATGATTATTTTACAAGTTAATGTGGTTGAGGTGAAAAAGAATGAGGGCATTCAGGGTTAAATATCGGGAAAGGCGAGCCTGACGGTCCAGAATCTGGAATGTGGAGTCGTGGATGGAAGTAGTTATGTTTTGAGACAGTGTGTATCTTCATAGGCGGATCATAACACAGAGGGCCTTAATGTTTATTACACAGCAGTTAATATGAAATAAAAATCTGTGAAAAGGTTGTCATCACTATCAGTACTACTTCCTGTCTTTTCTCTTTTAAACTCATCCTACTCATCCCACTAGGTGAAGTCATGGAGAACATGTTGAGAATAGGTGTGTGTGTGTGAGAGAGAGATGTGTGTTAACAATCCTCTGTCGTCCTCTCTGCAGAATTCTACGAGGAGATCCTGTCCCTGGCGTTCGGCCTCACCTGCCAGACCATCTCGCCCCAGATGTGGCAGCTGCTGGGCGTCCTGTACGATGTCTTCCAGCACGACTGCTTCGACTACTTCACAGGTATTTTCCCCTCACAGCCTCTAAATTTTACAGAGGATGGTCCGAAAAAGAGAAAATATACAGTGAGCAGCAGTTCTCTGGGAGAAAATGCTTTGTTGATGCCAGAGGTCAGAGGAGAATGGCCTGATTGCTTCTAGCTGATAAGAAGGCAACATTAACTCAAATAACCACTCGTTACAACCGACTTTGTCGACTTTGACATATTCCTGGGTGTTCTCTCCACCAGCTGAGAAGACCTCTGCCTATTTAGCTGCTAAACGCTCCTCTGTGTTCACCTGCTGGTTGTTAAGTTTGTCAGTTGGTGGTGGACAGTGTTATCGATATATCAACCCATAAAAATGGTGGCAATGGGCTGTGTTTGCGTTACAGATATGATGCCTCTTCTGCACAACTACGTCACCGTGGACACAGACATGCTGCTGTCCAACCCGAAGCACTTAGAGGTCATCTATAGCATGTGTAAAAAGGTCAGTGCTGTGAACGCCTCAGCCTCCCGCTCAACACTTTTTATAGAATCTGAACAAAGATCCAGTTTCTCCAGGGCTTCCATTGAGCCCTGACCGGTCTGACCTTTAACTCGTTGTAGGTTCTGACCGTAGATGCAGGCGAGGATGCGGAGTGCCACGCTGCCAAGCTGCTGGAGGTCATCATCCTGCAGTGCAGAGGCCGAGGCATCGACCAGGTAAAGAATCGGCGAGCGACCAGTGAGCCACATTTAGTTTGATCACATCTGTCATACAGTATATTTAATAAAGAGGTTCCCAACTTTTTCTGCCTGATGTCCTCCCATAACTGACACCACCCATTATGTTCCAAATGTGTTTTTTAACACTCTTAATTACAAGTTGATATATATATTAAAGGAAAGCCTACTTAAAACTTAACTAAGAAATTAAAACTGAATGAACACACTTCCAAAATCCACCAAAATAAAAGCCCCAAAACTGACTAAAGATTTGGACTTCCGAATGAGCACACCCACTGAATCATCAGAAATCAATGGGCTTGTTTCCCCCATAAGTCTTCGCAGGTAACCACTGTGTAGAAAGCCTGAAGAAAAACTCTGAACAAACCAATCAGCAACCTGATTCCTCCATGTGTGTGTTTCCCTGCTGCAGTGCATCCCTCTGTTTGTGGAGGCAGTGCTGGAGCGTCTGATGAGGGGGGTCAAGTCCAGCGAGCTGAGAACCATGTGCCTGCAGGTGGCCATCGCTGCCTTGTACTACAACCCGGCCCTGCTCATCCACACGCTGGACAACATGCACTTCCCGCACAATCCGCAGCCCATCACGGCCCACTTCATCAACCAGTGGATGAATGACACCGAGTTCTTCCTGGGGTGAGGAGCAGGCTCCTTCATAGTTATAATTATTAGTGCTGCAAGTAGTGATGATTTTTTCCTTATTGACAGGACCGTAGTTGCATAGTCGATAAAACAGCCAAAAACTTCCTAGCAAGTCAAAGTTGAGAGCTGTTAGCGTCTTTGATGTCAGTGTCTCTTCCTCAGGCTCCACGACCGTAAGATGTGTATCATCGGCCTGAGTGTGCTTATGGAGCTGCCCAGTCGGCCGGCAGTACTGGAGGGAGTGGCGGCTCAGATTGTCCCCTCCATCCTGCTCCTTTTCCTGGGCCTCAAACACCTCTATGCCTCCCGCCTCATCAACAAACCGGACCTGCTGGCCCGCGCGGGGCCTCAGGACGAGGACCAGAACGGTGAGAAAACATCCGGAAGAAGGAAAAGATTGGAGGAGGAGCATGGCGAGTGTAGGACAGAGGTGAAAAAAAAAAAAAAAAAAAGCAGAATGAATGAGAAGGGAAAGAAAGCAGAGAGGAGCAAAGAAATTCGCTTAGTGATGATAATGAAATGAGATCCTCCATTTTTGCCAATTTCGGATCCTCCACTGCTTGAATCTTGATTCAGCCCCAACCTCAAATTAAGCGGCAGCACATTTCCTCTCTCGCCCCCACAGGCTCCGCTTTCCTTCAATCAAGCGTAAAGGAATTAGATTCCTAAACCTTGTCTACTGCTTGTGGGCCAGACTGATAAATTAACTTAGTCGGCGGCTAAGGGTTTCTCCTGCGGCCTGGTATTTAAAATGCATTGATTTCACCACATTAAATGGTTGAGAATGGTGTGTTCCTAATAGAAAAGCTTAAATTTTCTTCCAGTCAAAGCTGAATGTGTTCTGGTTTAAAATACGCTTTGAGTCGTGAGGGGAGAATCTAAAAGGACAATTTTACCCCCTTTATGTTAGTGAGGGTATAACGGCTTCTAGATGCTGGTTGCAAAAAGATATAATTGCGTCGTATTCCATTACATTAATTGTTACATTTCCCCTAAATACAGTGATTTTCTTCCACTTCGTATTGTGTGTCTTGGCCATAACTTTGAGAATCATTGGGTCTCATTCAGGAACATTTTGTTAACTTATTTTATCTTATGCTCTCATACGAAAACCTTAATACTTTTTTCTCTGTGGTTTATGTGTATAAATGTTCACCAAAACCCAATTAATTGTATAAGCTTTTTGTAAACCGGTTTTCACCTGCTTTTTTTGATTATTGTCGCATATTCTAATTTCAAATTAATCAGTTGAGAAATTCTAATTCTTTTTTTTTTTTCTTAAATCTTTATTGGCAAAAGATTAAGCAATCACACAAAAAAACAAAACTGTTTGGAAAATTAATTCACATTTTTTTTACACACCTGTTAATAATAGTATAATGTCCAAAATTTTCTTCCAATTCAGTTCATTAAGATGTCATCAATGGTTTCGTTAGCCACTGGTCCTTTGTCGGTGGTGTTGCCTTTCTTACTATAGCTTTTAGTACTTGCTAGTATTTTAATGAGGAACTATAATTCTGAAGTTAAAGAAGTGTTTTTGCCCTGTGAAAAAAAGGTCAGACTATCTGTACACAACTTGTACGTTTGTTTCACAAAATTGTTGAATGCAGCAAGCTAGCTAGCTAGCTAGATACTTAATTCATCCCCTAGAGGAAATTCACATTCAACAAATTCATGGCCTAGTGTTCTTTTAAGAAAATAATGTTTTTATAGCAGAGTGAGAAGTGAGTTTTAGGGAGTAAATTCTGGTTTGATAAGACTGGTAGCCGGGATGGTTACAATTTGTTTGCCCCACCTTAGCTAGCTTAGCTAACTAGCTCCGTATGCTGCCAAGATGGTGCCAAACAGTACACCAAGCTTCAAAACTTCAACAATTCTGTTATTAACTAGAAGAGGTATATACAAGTGCAGTGGTTATTATGATAGATTCTTCTGACAGTTGTCAATATTAGAAAACACTTTCAGGCACAAGAATTCCAAGTTGCATTACTAGTTTGACTGCAGTGAGTTATTAAGGTAGCTAGCTTCCTAGCTTAGCTATTAGTAAAGTACCTGCTAGCTACGTAGATTTCAGAGACTGAGGAGGGCTCTCTGTTAAAAAGTTTAAAATGGCCAAAGAAAATTGACATTAAAGGCTTTAATCTTGATGAGTGCGTTATTTTCTGTGATGGTAGAGGAGATCCCGAGTGACGAAGATGAGGTGAACGAGAACCGAAACGCCATGCAGCAGCAGTCCAGTGCACCGACGGGCCAGGGCGGCGAGGATGATGATGATGATGAAGATGACTACTGGGATGATGATGACGGCTTCGAGGGAACGCCCCTGGAGGAGTACAGCACGCCTCTGGACTACGACAACGGAGAGGACGAGTATCAGTTCTTCACCTCTGCCCTGCTCAGTAAGTCGTCAATCAATAGACACAAGGTCACCAAAACACGTACACGGGGGGCAAAGACCACAGACCTCCTAAATGTTTCTAAATAAACCTCAGTTTTACATAAATCACTTCAAACTCTTGTCACTCATGCTGCTTTCAAGGCAACACAAAAACCAGTCTCCTGGATTAGCTATTGAAGCTAACTGCAAAGGGGTCTGCATTTGGGGCAACTTGCTATAGCTAACCAAGCTAGCTACTTGTTCACCTGCGCTTGCCTTCGAACAATAGCAGAGAATTAAAGTGTATTTAGAAAAAAATGACATATAGAGAAAAACAACCATTCACACCTATGGACAGTTTAGAGTCACCAGTCAACCTGATCTGCATGTGTGTGGACTGTGGAAGGAAGCCAGAGAACCCAGAGGGAACCCACGCTAGCCTGGGGACAACATGCAAACTCCACACAGAAAAAAAAAAAAGCCCTGGCAAGTGGATTTGAACCCAGAACTTTCTTGCTCTGAGGCAACAATTCCCTTATACATATTAGCACTTCACATTATAACCTGTCTCTTTGTCCCTCTGTGTGTGTGTGTGTGTGTGTGTGTGTGTGTGTGTGTGTGTGTGTGTGTGTGTGTGTGTGTGTGTGTGTGTGTGTTAGGGGTCCAGAACACTGACGCAGCCTGGTACCAGACACTGACAGCTCCTCTCAGTGATGACCAGAAGAAGCAGCTGCAGGAGATCTACAGCATCTCACAGCAGAGAAGGAGCACCGCCGCCAAGGGCCAGTGGTGAGAGAAAACACCCAGAAAAGAGGAGCTGGGTGGGAGCAGAGGGGACAGACAGAGACAGACAGGACAGGCGTGGAAGAGGGTGCTCAAGAATTTCAGGGAGAGGTGTCTCTGAATCAGAGCTGTGGACTGAGGGGCTGCTCTGTCACAGTTTTTCTAAGTATGAAGTAAAGATTTCCACAACATCAGGACCAGACGACTTCATTCAGTCTACGGTGACCCAGAGGGGACATTTTTGCTCCCTCATGTCTAAAGTCTTTTGCCTCTTCTGGAGCTCCGTAGCACACATCTAGGCCCAAGTCCACATGTATACAAGTCTTTATTAAAATGGGTATTGTTTTTCTGTTGTTTAAAAAAAAAAAAAAAATCTAGTCCACACAGGCATTGTTTAAAAAAAAAAAAAAAAACAAGAAACGAGAAAACTGCAGTAACATACAAAACCAAACAGGTGGCAATATAGCCATAATGACCAGCAGGAACAGAATGAGTTCAGGAGCCTTTAAAAACATGCTGTACTGTTCAGTCTAAACTGAATTTCTTTGTGTTTTCAGAGCGATGAGAAGACCCGTGAACTACAGAGTCAGAGGAGAAGAAGAAGAAGAGGAGGAGAAGAAGAGTGCAGCTGGTCTGATCTGACCTGAAGAGATTTTCAGTCCATTCTGAAATGATCTCAGTCCAGATCAGACCACATCTTAATGGATCCCACAAAATCAGGTCCCAGCAGGGTGCCATCAGAACTGGATGGAGTAGCAGGGGCTGGATTGGCATTATATCAGTTAGGGACCTAGTGCACTGTATAGAACCACAGCCCCTACTGGAATATTTCTATTACCAGGACAGGACTGCTGGCTTGTGTGTGTGTGTGTGTGTGTGTGTGTGTGTGTGTGTGTGTGTGTGTGTGTGTGTGTGTGTGTGTGTGTGTG
>JBBMJY010000015.1:15444004-15469176 GCA_037833715.1 Toxotes lorentzi | reverse complement strand
GTGTGTGTGTGTGTGTGTGTGTGTGTGTGTGTGTGTGTGTGTGTGTGTGTGTGTGTGTGTGTGTGTGAGGGGGGGGGACTCCAGAGAAAGGTCTGCATTATAAATATAAATGTCCTTGACCAGCAAAATTCATTTAAGTTCTCGTACAGTGCAGTCCTTTGGTCTACGTAATTGTATGTGTGTGTGAGAGAGAGAGAGAGCGAAACTGTAAAAAATAAAAAACACATCAAAGTGTGTGTGTTTGTATGTACTGTAAGCGCTTGTTTTCATCTCTCTATAGCTGAACACTTTCTTTTATTTCATGAAGTGAGAGAAGAAGAGCTGGACATCTGTCAGGGTTCCTCAGACACAGATCGAGTTGGAGATGGACACAAGTTAGAAGACAAAGACTTGTGGACGCTGACTATGACATCACACATACGCGTGAACATTGGGAGGTGGATCTTGAGAGATTCTGTTTTTGTTTTTGTTTTTTTTGTCTTTCTGTTTGAAGTTTTTGTTTTTGTAACGGTTTTCAGAACTAATTTAAGAAAATCATAAAAGCTCATGTAACATTTCCCTCCGGAGTTGTTCTCGTTATTCAATCCAAAGCTTCACAGCTATCGGTGTTCTAGCTGTTATTCTCCATTGAGCTTGGTGAAAAGTTACTGGTGTGTTTGCATTCACTCTCACTCTGTGGCTCTTTGGTCATGAGGCACTGTGGGAAATTCACTCTGCACTAGAGGAATCATTAGTTTGCTGTGTCTGCCTCCCCATCTCTGTCTCTATATCTGCGAGAAGCTTTGTAATAATTTGTGCTGCATGCCAATGACAGCGGCTGGTGGTGTATATATATATATATATATATATATATATATATATACACACCATTTTTTTTGGACATATCTATGCCAGGCGAAGATGCCACTGCAGCGGTAACAAGCATTCCCACACCAGGAGTAGCGGATGTTAACAAGCAGAGAGTTGCAAAAGGTTGAACTGATTTGCTGGTCTGAGTGAAACGCAGTTTTTGTGAAAAGTTGGATTCTCCTCTGCTGCTTTCAGCTGAGAACAGGGGGTTTTAATAGAACAGTGGACAATCATCAATCATCAACAACAAAAAAAAAAACATGGAAAAAATGTCCAACAAGTCAGTGTAGTTGCTGTTGAAGTACAACCAGCAAAAATTAGTGCTTGATACACTCTCCAAGCATTTTATGATAAACACTTGTTTATTCATCCAATCAATCACTTATCCTAGTAACCAATCAAGTGGCAGCAGTGTGAAATATAAAGTTCTGCAGACTCAGGTAATCCATATAATATTAAATCGTTCTCATGCATTGGCCGGGAATCGAACCCGGGTCAACTGCTTGGGAAGCAGCTATGCTAGCCACTATACCACCAATGCTTTGCGAAAGGATTAGCAAAGTCGGCAGACGTGGCAAACACAAGGTTTATTCAATCAGTCATTCGTCCAAGTGTTAATCATACCTTCCTTGGTGCAATGGCCATTTAATGTTGACCCTCAAATATGTGTCTTGTCTTCCAGGTGTAGGTGGACTGCTGAGTCCTGACCTGAGGATCTGGCTCTCCTGAATAAACCTTGTGTTTGCCACATCTGCCAATTGCAGTTTTTTTTTTTTATTTGTTCAAAATGTATTTTAAGATAGGAGCAACATCCGTTTCTTTGTCATATTTGTGAAATAACCTGGTAATACATGGTTGGGAGGAGGGAAGAGAAGGGAGCGGGAGAAGCAGGGGAAGCATAACAAGCCTTAACCCTGACAGCTGAAAATGTGTTTTGTTGTTGTTTGTGCCGTGTGGCAGGCTCCCCGAGGCGGGAAGCTGTCTCAGCTGAGACTTGTGTATGTGTCAGAGGCAGCGACCCACATACGTGGATTGGATGGCTTAAAGGCACACGGGTGGACAAGAAGGCCAACATTTACAGACAGTTTCTTTTTAATAAATCCTCCAGGGGATCAACATACGAGTTATGTGACATATTATGACAGCGCTGCAGAATTCTCCGACGTCCTCAAACCACGGCACAGGAAGATCGTTTCCGGCTGTGCTTTTTGATTTAACACCTGATGCTCACGAATGCAACTCCTTGTGAAAAGATGTTCTTGTGAAAAGTAAAGCTATTTGTTTTTTTGGCCACTAGGGGGCAGAAGAGAACAAGCTAAGAACATCTTCAGACTCCTTGTCATCTTGTGAATATGTTATCAAATATCTGGTTCTTTAGCAGCTACATGCAGCACCATGTCCACCAGCGAGCAGCTGACTTCTCCACCTGAAATGTGGGAGTAGTTCTAAACCCAGCCTGGTGCCATCATTTCCTCAAGACACACATCAGATGAACACTTTTGAGTCCATGTGTCTTCCTTCAGGGGCAGCTGCATCACTGTGTGATACATCAGGAGTAAGTAAATGTGCAACAAGACAAAGGGTTATTGATTTCAAAATAAAACAGGAAACTAACTAAACTGACACAACGGAAACAGACAAACAGGACCTGACTCAGGAGGACCTGACTGTGGAACTGTCCTTTATTGTAAACTTTTTATGATCGTTTTAACAGGACAAGAGGTTCAGATAATGCAGAGAGCTGTGTTAACATGCACCACGGAATGCAGCACTGACCGACCTCGCTTTCATCTTTTCAGTTTGCTGTACGAGAGGTCGGCTCGTTTCCAGGTGCGCGTGAGCAGCTGCTCCCAGAGAGCCGGAGCCCCTCACACCGCAATGAGCTCGGTTTCAGACCAGGAGGCCGAGCACTCTCGTCCACCAGCTGGCCACCACGCAACAGGAATGGCAAAGTTAGGGTGGTGTGGGGTGGGGTGGGTGCACACCAGATGTTCAGTGTGTTGTTGACTGACTCTCTTGCTGTCTGCCCTCAGGGTCCCTCCTCACACACATTCTCTGGATCCCTCTCTCCCTCTCTCTCAAAGCCTGCTCTCTTTTGCTTTGTGAACCTCATGAGATGCTCACAATTCTGGGGAGACAAATGCAATGGGAATCAAGGAGAGTGATAGAATTTTAGTCAAATCCAAATCTTTTCTAATCTCCTTATTGAATCTTTTTAAAGAGACTGTTCAAAAGTTAATGTTTTGTGTCACAGCAGATAAGAGTTAGTATTTAAGGATCTATTTTTTTTTCTAATCACTTCCCTCCAAGTACTCTGGCTTCCTCCGACAGTCCAAACACATGCGACTCTAAATTGTCCTAATGATAAGGTCTGTGATATGATATGTGGCTGTTCTCTTCTGTTTCCTCTTTAATTTTACAATAAGAGAGACTTTAGACCAAGCTCTGTTTCCCAGTACTTTAACCTGTCGGTGCTGTGTATTTGTCTTAGTCACATCTCCCCCATAGCTTTGTCTTCTTCTGTAATCATGAGCTGTAATGTAGTGAGCCAGGAACACAGACGCACAGAGGCGGAACAGAGGGGCTGAGTACACAAGGCAAAGGTAATTGAGAACAGGTGAAAGGGCAGGAAGTAAAACAAGTAAGAGACACAAGAGGTAAGTGGTTACAAAGTAAAACAGGAAATAAGTAGTAGTAGTAGTAGAATACGAAGAAATGGCCCTCGGATGTATTCCAAAAAAAAAAAAAAACACTAAAGGATTGGCTTTTCAGTGAAGTAGGATATGTTGTGTTCAACTGTTCAGCTTCTGAAATTGACATAATTGGATAACCGCGTTTACCCTATCACATCTTTAGGTGTCACTATCACCTGCGCATGCTCCGCCAGTCGGACTCGTCCGTTAATCACGGCTCTGCGCGCGGAGGAGAAGGACGAGTCCTGTTCCACCGGGGATGCGCCAGGCTGCACTGATGCTCTAGCTGATGTTTCTGTCCGCCCGGAAAGACGGTGCCCTCCTGCGCATGCGTCCGAAGGCGGGGTTCTCGGTGCTGATGCCGCGTTCAGGTACTCCACATAAACTCGTATATTCCCTCAAACTCTTCCATGCTTTTTGTCCAGTATTCAGAATTAATAATTCCAATATTATAGACAGCTACAGACTGCATAAAAGCCAAGGAGCCTTTTTTTAACATCACTATGTCAGTGCTATGAGCAAACACTGTAGACTACTTTGTGTCTATTGGATGACACCCGCAGGAAAAAAAATTGTATTTGGGTTCTTCAAAAAAAAGGACAAAAAATCCCTTAAGAAAATCATTGGCTTTTCCATTTGCTGAAGAAGACCATGAGGTGTGGTTGAAAGCTTGAAAAAACGAAGTGGACAGAAGATTCGATTTTTTTTATTGTTAACTGACTGTTTTCAAGGTAATTAAGGAACTGTCACGCTCATTAAACTTGTTCCTTAAAGAAAAACAGCCTAGATGAAAATAAATATACAAGAAAAAGACACTATTTTATATTTGTTACAATGACACAATGACAAGTAGAACACAGCCGGTGCTTTTTTAAGTTTTTGTTTAAGTCCGACGGTCCCCGAATGTACATGAAGGCAGCACAACACATCCACACCGTCCCCGCAGTCCACAGCACACACAGCCGCTACCTGCCAGGCGGAATGGACGTATCCACCAGTGTTCCCAGCTTCATCTTCAGCCCAGCGGAGCCGCGGGAGAAGCCAGGCCCGACATGACAGCACCGGCACGGGACAAGAAAGCCAGTCAGCAGCAGCGGGTAACCGTCCGGCCGGAGGCGCTCTGGGCTGCGGGTCGTTACGCCGTGCTGGCCGCCCTGTGCGTCCTGTGCTACAGCAACTCTCTCCGCGGGGAGTTGGTGCACGACGATGTGTGGGCTATCATCAACAACCCGGACGTCCGACCGGGCTCCAGCGTCAGAAACATCTTCAGCAACGACTTCTGGGGCAAAAGGATGGCGGACAATACGAGCCACAAGTCCTACAGACCGCTGTGCATCCTCACCTTCAAGTAAGTTCTCCCTGCTTTCTCAACTCCGCTTTTTCTCTCTTTCTTGTTTTTTTTTTTTACACCTCACCTGGAATCTCCGAAGCAAACACCTTATGCTAATTTTAACCGCACTGTTAGCACGAACCCAGGTGCGAATCCAGTCGCTAACCATCGCGTGAAAGCTAAATAAACACAAAATTAAGACTGACGTCATACAGCTGTTGTAGCCTCACGGTCAAGTTCACACTAAATCAAGCTAAATGTTTCTTAGCATTACACCTCACTGGACCATTACAGCGTCCTCACAGGGGATGGAAATGTCCTGCGGTGGCTTTAAACTCACCACAGACGCGCTGAAAGTCCCTGTTAGAGTATGAAAGGAATTTTACAGTGATTCCTCCATGCTTGCTTTCCACTCTGTGCCTGTTCAAAGTGTCTGTTCTCATAATAAATATTTATATTATGAGTTGGAGCAGGGAGAGCAGCTCGGCTGGCCAACTACACACTGAACTTGTCCCAGCACATCCCTCCCTTCCTGCCCAGAACACTGGTTTGTTGCGAATTCAGGTTTTAAGGATTAAAGGAGTTGAAATGACAAAGAGCCAGAAAAAAAAAGAAAAAAAAACTGCACAAAGAGAAAAGCTGGATGTGAAACTTGTTGCTCAGCTTTTATTTTTCAGGACTTTCAGTTTCATGGCAGTGGAGTTGTAGAGGGAGATGTGGAGATGTAAGGAGTTGGCATTAAAAGTTGTGGAAACAGTGGTTGAGGCAGTGGTAACCCTAGACCCTGAACCCCCCACCCCCCGCCTTCCCACGCCCCCTTCCCACCCCACTTAAAAATACTTTCAGAAATTCCAGACCCAAAATGCATTTTGTCATTTGTGCTTCATCAAATGTATTAATTATTAATTAATACATTTGATAGCTAATTATTTATTTTAAAAAAGTAATTGAGGGGAGCATTGTAGAACTTTATAATGAAGAGAGATGTTCGGTGTTTCCCCACAGGTTTAGAATTAATTTGTGGTTAGTGAGTGGTGCAGCGGGGGGAGATTATAAATGTCCTCTGAATGCCTCACATGCAGACTATGGGTAGATGCTACAATTTATAGATGTTCCCTAAACGCCTTGCATGCAGGCTATCGTTAGGTGCCAGCTAGGCAGAGAAGCCTCTAGTCCCTGCTTAGTAATTGCAGCACATGTTGCTCAGACAGGTGTATGTCCGCCATTGATTTCGTTTTGAAGGAGTGATAGAAGGCGGTTTAATGCCTAATAAAGTTGATGGGCTGGCCAAGTAGAGCGTATGTATGGGGAAACACTGTGTTGGCAACATCTGTCTTCCAGAGACACACATATCATCAGGTGCCCCACTTAGGAGGTTTTTGGGGCAGCGATGGTGCACTGTATGGTGCCTTTATGGGAGGTTTATAGATTATGGCACAGAGCTCCAACATAAGGGGCCAGCAGGGGCCCCTTTACCCCTTTAGCATGGCTTGACTCTGGTTTGACCGCGCACCTCAGTGTTGAGGACGGGAAAACACAGGCTGTTTTACAGTACACTGTGCTCCAGGAGGGCGGGTCTGCTGTGCTCAGTTTGGCGCCGGATTGTGTCGGAGGAACCAGGCCAGAATCCAGAACAGGGTTGGGATTGTGTTAAAAATGATATTATGTTGCAGTGATTGCATGAGAAAGAGAGGACAGCCCACACAGTGTTCCTGAATGTAGGGAAAGTGTCCAAACTGAGCCTTGCTGATGCAAAAATTGGATTCTGTGATCCAAAAAAAAAAAGTCTTTAGCTCCAAGATTCAGCCCTCTCTTTTTTTCTTTTAATTTTATCACTCAATGGAAGATATCATTTTACAGTGTAATGCCACACACAAAGGTCTCAGGTAGGTTTACGTATCAGAGGACAATAAAGGTTGTTCATTCTGTAGTTCAGCTGTATCTTTGCTGAGAAATAACAGTCTGTAAAAACTAGTAACAGGAGACATGGCCTTGGTGTCCACCGTTATTATCCTGAATCAGACATGCAGAACCTTTAGAAGGGAACATCTCTGAACTACTGCCAGGCTGTTCAATGGGTCTGGGTGACAGGCCGGCCATTTTTCATTCATATCATATCAATAATAATAATAATAATAATAAGCTCCTATACATTGTATTTTTGAACTCTGACCTCTCAGTATTTGGATCAGTACTCTAAAAAAATCAGCAGATACCCAGTTATAAAATCAGGATTTTAACAGCAGCAGAGAAGCAGCTTGGAAATGGCTTGAAGTGACTGCAGGTAAATATGGATCCTAACGGGTTTCAGTCACTGTTTCATTGTTATTCTGTCGCCTGACTACAGCGTGTGAACGTTATCTATTAACATTGTATCAACATCTTTTCAAACAAGGTTTTAGCTGCTTTCCAATGAATTTAAGTTGTTTACAGTGGTTCAGTTTTCACATACGTCCTCAGTTTTACTCATGGGCCACACATGGTCCATACTAGGTTTTGGAAGAGGACGTGGACGTGGAGTGAACAGAGTGTGGATTCTACTGGATTCAGTCTGACCCTGCCGCTAGCTAACAGCTGTCTGCAGATATCAGGCTGAGGTCCTGTCAACACAAACAGTGCAGATGAAGCAGCGAGCAGACTTTGAGTTTAAAATACTCATCATCACTTCCTCAAGAATCTGAATCAAAACAACTTTAATAATCCATGCAGTGAAATTGCTTAACACGCGAGAGGAAGTTCATAAGTAAGAAAGTAAAAAAACTATTGTAAAATAGTAATAATGATAAATATAGTGTAAGTGAATAGAAAAATGTACAAATGCAAAATTGCAAACAGTAAAAAAAGTAAATAAAGTAATGTACAACACAGACAAAAGTTTTCAAATGGAAAGAATAAAAGCGAATTGATTTTGGAGTTTGTGAATTGAAATTGCTGATACCTGCCCTGGTCCCCAGAGGATATACTGTAAAAGACTTTTTAACTAGTGCCATCATCAGGTCAGGTCAAGCTCGTCCAGTACTTTAGTTTATGATCAAGCGACCTGCAAAACTAATGACATTCCCATCAGCGTCTGTTGTACTTTGTGTTTATTGCTTTAGCTGTGTTAGCATACAAACCTGCCAAACTAATATGGTAAACGTTGTACAATATATACAACCATCAGCATGCTAGCGCTATCTCTGTGAGCATATTAGCATGCTGATGTTTGCATTGACCTCAGAGCACAGCTGTGCCTGAGTGGAGCCTCACAGGTATGCAGATAGCATGGCTGCAGACCCTTAGTGTTTGGCTCCGTAAGCTAGAATGTAAATTGCAAAACATGAAATTTGCTAAGTTAATTCAATTAATTCAAAGGTCACCGAGTCACTGTTTTGACACTCCTGCCATGACAGAGAGGTCAGAGGTCAGACTGAGCTAAAGAAGGGCAGCCATGCGACCAGTCGGGATCCAGTGTGTTGCTCACGGGCAGCTTCAGCAGCAACAAGGAGGTCTGAGACCAAGTCACAGGCCCTGCCTCTGGGCTAAGGCTTGCAAACAGACATGCACATGGATATACACGCATTTACACTGATACTAATGAGTTCTGTTACAAAGGAGAATGTGTGTGGTGGAGTACTGTTACTGTTAAGAGAGTATAAGTGTAACCTTCCATCGATCATGTGACCCTCAGCATTTGTTTTGGTCTGTCTGGACTCTTAAAAAGCCACTGTCCACTACCTGCTCAGCACTAGACCGTAAACGGACACTGTTAGAGACCAGCTGGTGGACATAGTGGACATTTGGTGGCTAAAGAGACAGACATTTTTCTCACAAGGTGTGAATAGAGCCAGGCTACGCTGTTTCCTTTCATTTCCAATCTTTATGCCAAGCTATGCTAACTGGGTGCTAGCAGATGTGAGAGTGGTTTGGTTGTGGAAGCAGGAGGCTACGTGCAGCGGGAACTTAGTGTTCTGGATAATGATCGGCGGGTCTGGTAACAGACGTAATGTGCCCTCAGGTGGAGTTTCACGAGCACACTCTGCTCTCGAGATAACTGAAGCTGAAAGTCCTTGGGTGTGAGAGTGGAAACCCTGGTGTGTGTGGTCAGGTAACACAATGGTTTCATTGTTTGATGATGCTCAGCCTAATTACCTAACAGCTCTACAACCTTTGAGGCAGCTGCCTGCCAGTCCTTCCTCTGGTAAAACAGATGTCGAAGAAGATATCGACGGCTTAATGCTTCTCCCGAGAGCGGGCAGTTGTGGCTTTGGCTTGGCGGGAGCATCTGCTCTGAGAAACACACAAACAGCTCTTAATGGTGTGTGTGCGTTGGAGGCAGCAGAGGCACGGTAACGGCTGGAGACAGAGGAGGGGAAGGTGATCTTTCAAGACTGACAGATGTTGCCTTATTGGTCAGACGGGGAGGACGTTCAGCGCTTTGGGTTGGAGCTTCCAGGGCCGTGCGGTCATCAGTTTCTCCACACCACGTTCATTAACCTGTCATGTGAAGGATGCTGACTCACACGGCAGACACAACTGTTTTCCTCCACCGAGAGCGTCTCCCTCAACAAACGTTAACCCTCAGCCGCTGTGTGTAGGTGTAGCAGAGGCCAGGCACTCTATCTTCACTTTGTGGAGGAATAAAGATTAAAGGTTAATTCAGGTAACAGTGACATTTACCAGTTGTTCAACTCCATAATTAAAAGTATCAGCAGATACAGAAAGAGAAAATCGTTTCTGACTAAATATAATTGAAAATTATTGATAAGGCCACAATTAGGAATAGAAAACATGTCTGTGTTCACGTGGGATGGTTTTGAAAATGTTTACGGACACCAGGGTAGCCTGAGGACACATACCCCTTTTTCACCAGTAGTATCGAGGGCCAGTTCAGGGGCCTGTGGCTAATCTCAGGATTATCGTAACCAATAAGACCAACTACAACTTTGTGACCGCCATTTATAAGCATTTAGTTTGCCAAATCCAAAGCGGAGACTATACAGACAGTATATAAAGGCGTAATGACATGGGTCTACGGTGGCTCTCTAGCCTGTGGAAAAGCAAACCAGTGCTAGGAAGGTTCCCAAGTTGAATCAACTCTGAACCAGCACTAGTACCAGCTTAGAGCTAGCACTAGGTTTGTGTTGGTGGAAATTGGGTAACAGACACTCCTGCTGCCTTGTTAGGGGGTCAGGCTATTGAAGAATTGAGACTGAGATGTTCAGTGTGTGGGACATTTTACAGTGTAAATACAAAGTGTGATGGAGACACCACCATAAATAAGATCTAGCATATTTCTTGACACCACCCTAAATAAGATCTAGCATATTTCTTGTGTATGTTATTGTCCAACATACACCAATACCTGTTGATTTATTGGTCAGGATGTACTGAAGATTAAGCCTACATGCGGGGGAGAAGTTATACTTATCTGATACTAAAAGATGGTGCAATATTCCTTCAAAAGTACACTAAATCACTAAAGTAGTGATTTAGTCATTTCTAAATCAGGCTCTGTTCATGTATACATGGTTACAAGGAGTTTGTTTTGATGCAGGTGTCAGTACATCAAAATGAAGACAAATGAAACCAGAATAAGATGAAGTCTCTTTTCCCCCAAAGTCTGCTTCCTCCTAACAAACATTATACTGTCAAAGATTTACACAGTGGTATGAGATTTGTAGAGATTTGCCTTTGTAGTCAATGAAAGGACATGATTAGATGCAAACTCTTAGAGCCTCTTGAACAAAACATTTGTGCTTATCTCAGGGATTTTGGTAACCGACTTCATAAACTTACAGAGACAGGAGAGAAAAGGAGAGAGACTGGAAGGAGATAACCGAATCAGGCTCAGTCTGATGCCCCAGTGGTCAAATTTGTAAGGTGATGTGAGGCGAGTCCTCAGTCCGCACCTCAGAAGTCGCTTCATTTTTGCTACTTCAAGCGCTGCAATCGTCTTCACCAGCAGTCGCATCACAGCCACTGCCGCATCTCCTACTGCTGACTGTGGTGATAAGCGGGCCGAGTCAGCGAGGGCCAAACCGCAGCAAGGGATGCTAATTTCCACTCGTTTTCAGAGCACCTGCATGCACCTGTCTCTTTCGCCTCACACAGGACCACCGCCTCTTGTGTGCCTGCATTTCAACTCTCCCATGTTCCCCTGGGGAGGCTCACCTCACTCTTTGAAAACCTCTGTGTTAAATGTACATAGGATGCAAAGATACTAAGAATATAGAGGATGCAGGTGTTATAATTAACAAGGAAAGGCAAAGCACCAGGGCGATGCAGATGGATGCCCAACTTCAGATCCAGTGTTGCCACTTTAGGATGTTTCAACTCGTCTGCTCTGAAGCTCATTCAGGTTAGCAGGCCTTTAGCATTTCAGACATTGATTCGTTGTGTTCTCTTACTCAGCCCAGGCAGCTCTGGCTGACTTGTACTCTACGAAATGAATCATGAGCCCATTATCTGGATCATCTGAGGAGGAAATTTTTATGCATGCAGAGGAACAGATGGAGGCAGCCATCCAACACCTATGTCCTGGGGGTCACATGTATGCCTGTTTGTTTGCTTTACACATGGGCAAGAACACACCTCACACTTCCAGACACACACCACACACACATTCCCCTGTGGTGAACCTATGGGGAATATTCAGGCAATCCAGAGTTGTCTTTTCTGTGTCGGTGAACACCGCAGGGCTTTTGGGGATGCGATCAAGGTGAAGGACACGCACAGGAAGACTGAATAAACACAACGCAGCCTCAAGGCCCTTTTTCTGTTTTATAACCGGGCCCTGATGTGTGCACCACGAACCGAGCTGTGATTGCAGTGAGAAATCGAGAGAGAGAGAAGGAAAGAAATGACGGGGCGGGGGGGGGAGTGGAGGCCGTGCAACTAAAATAGAAACAACAGGACAGACGACTCAAGACAGGCAAGGAAGAAGGGGTGACGGATGCTCTTCTGGTAAATGAAGAGGGGAGGAGGTGGAGGAGGAGGAGATGGACACAGCAAATAATAGGAAGAGACAAGAGCAGGAGATGAAGAGTGAAAAATAAGAAATGACAGAGAAGTCAAGAAAGTGATGGATGACCCTGCTCGAGTCCAAGAAGCTGACTCCTCTTGATAAAGGGAGAGCTTCGTATCACAAATGCTGTTTATCTACCATTAGAAAAAAAAAATTAAAAAAGAAGTCACTTAAGGACTCGCTGTCATTTTGCCAGCCAGGACATTTAATTATCTGCTGTCCTTTATTTCAGTGAGGCTTTTCTTCATCAGATTCACACCGTATCTAAAGCGTTTTCACCCCGTTTTTAGTCGTCTCCCCCTCTGGCCTGCAGTGTTTTTATTCAGCCCGTTTTACTTTGCAGGGCCTTGGTAAGGCATATTACCATAGCTGTTAACCGCTGATGCAGTGTTCTCACGAATAATTAACAATCTATTTTTAGTATTCTCACAAGCTTCCTTTGGGTTATGGCCCAGTCTGCAGCAGAAGAAGAGAATACATCAGTGTTAAAAAAAAAAAAAAATGACAGGAAGCCATCATGCTGCCGTCGCTGCAAGGTCGCTAACCAGCAGTAGGACGGTGAGATCAATTATCTGTCCCTCACCTCAGCAGCCCAGCAATCACAGAGGACACCGTTTGTCCCTCAGTTCATCAAACAGCAGAGAGATATACCTTGATCTTTGGTATGGATATTCTTCAGGGTCCTCAGAAGATAGTTCCTTCTACTCCCTGGCCTTTATGTTGGTGCTGCAGTTGTAATTTCCACTTGTGCTCCACTGCTCCATCCACTTTTGTTTTTCTGCATATGCATCGCGGTACCCGCAGGCTAAACAAGGTGGTCCAGGCACCCTTCCCTCTGGCCCGTTCATGCCTCTCAGAGGATGAACTCTTTCCAGTTTTACACTTACTGAACATTGTTGCAGTGTCCCCTTCAGATCTCATGACTTTTTTTCGTGGATGTAGCAAGGCAACTAGCTAGCTACAGATGAAGATGTCCACGTTCTCAATCCTGCCTTAGTAGTCCTTACAAGAACTATGACAAAACCTTTTGCATTTTTTTTGTGAAAGACGGATGAATAGGGAAGTTTTAATGGGAGGACTCATTCAACAACCTGCATTATTGGAATAGTTGCAGTTTAAATTGTCAGAGTTTATACACAGTATCAGCTCTTCAGGAACACAATGAGAGTCCTAAATATTTCAAATGTTTGAGGGTTGTGGTTATACAACCCCATCACACAAGAGAGAGAGAGATGAGATTCCTCCAGCAGCCAGTGTGTGTATCCATCAACATCCACACTTCCTGTCAAAATGTCCTTGAGCAGGACACTGAGCCCTGACCTGCTCCTTCATTTGAAGTCTCCTTGAATAAGCACATGAGCTGAATCCCTCAAATGGGAACTTAAAATTCCAGGTTGGGGACGTGTCAGGGATCCTGGGTCCAGGCCCTCTGGGGAAATTCATCTCACGAGCCTTCACTCGTTCCACACTCATCTCGGTATCAGCCGTGAGGGCAGACGGGCATCATCTGAGGTCAGGGCGAGATAACGGCGAGGGTTAATGGTGTCTCTGCAGGCTCAAGCTGGTTTAATAAGTCATCCTCATTGAATTATGAATAAAAAGGGGGGGCGGGCGGGGGGCAAGCCGAGGCCAGAGTCTCCTTCATCACATAATGGACTGGATGTGGGCTCACAGAGGACTCCATTAGAGCTAATTATAATCAAAGATAAGGAGCTCAGATGTGATGTCATGTCCTACTCAGCTGTCTCTGTTGTTTTGTTTCCCTCTGCACAGTCTGTCCTACAGCTGCAGTTTACACATAAAAAATTTCAGCCTTATTCCTTTTCACATCTTAATGTGGACATCATACATGAAAATCTGTTGATAGTCATTATTGGAGATTTATAGTTTACTTGTGTATATCCCTCTCCAGAGGCAGACTCTCCAATGGACCGTTTGACCTCTGACCTTAAAGGAAAAAGGCTGAAGGGGCATCCGGACCATATAACATTTTAACCATTTATCAGTATTTCTTGCCACATACTTAATGATTCAGTTACATCAGATAAATACCAGTGCCTGGGAGCTTATGTTTCTTCCTCATTCAGCAAGTGAAAAACACAATTCAGGGAAACACCCCGGGCGTAAAAAGTGTGTAAAGGGCCCATTGTAGGCTAAGCTGTAAACACATTTCTCTGCTGTAAACAAGAACCAGGGATTTATTTGTGCTGGCAAATTGAAAATGCCTGAAACATGTCTGTGTTTTTTTTTTTTAGGTCTACATGTGCAAAACGGTTGAGCGAGATGAATAAAAACAGCTACACATGTACTCTCAGACATCCACTGTAACGATCAGTGTGAGCACACACGGGGCTGGAACAGAAAGTCTGCTTACTGATTCGTCTTTTGCTCTGTGTGTGTTGACAGGAAATCAGCCTGACAGCTGCAGACAGCTGTTAGCTAGCGTTCGCTCCTGAACAGGGACAGACTGAATAAAGTAAAATCCACACTCTGTTCACTCACATCTCAGATCAGATCAGATCAGTCCTCAGAGACTTTTTATATTCTCAGCTTGTCCCTGTCGTAGATGTGATCCCTAGATTGGGTGTGAGATAGCCAGAGTCAGCTAACCGCAGCCCCGTAAACTGCAGCGGGTTTTGTGTAGACTGTAATTATTCACATAACAGGTTGTGGGACTGTTGTGGGACTCAAGGTGGCTCATATAACCAGCTGTCATTTAACTGGATGTCAGTAACTCGATTTCCATAAAGTAGAAATGAATCTGAAATATATATTTTTTAATCCAGGTCTGCTACTGGCTTGTTGAAAAGAGAGAGAGAGAGGGAGCGGTGGTGAGAGAACAGATGAAGTAGATGAGAGAAATAAAACGCTCACAGCTTCTTGGTGGTTGTGTTGGTAGCATTAGGAGAAACTTTGGGTCGAATGTTTTGCTCTGACATGTGGGCTGGTGGGGCCGGACATCAAACTGCCAACCCTGCCTCTGATGGCAAACCTCCTCTAACGAGAGCTGGAGAAAACCAAGCTTCTGATAGCTGGTTCCGTTTGAGAGCAGATTCCAATTTGGTACAACAGCTGGATTCATTAAGCTCCGTCGCTAACGAAGCCCTTATTGATTTACCTTTGATCGATGTCCTTCAGTGAAATACACCATAATCTGAGAGCTGTCGAGTTCACCTACAGGTAACCTTCAAATCATCAGCAATTGGTGCAGCTGATATTCACTGAATGATAAAGTGGAATAAATATCATTTTCACTGTGTTGATTTTACTTTAGTGCCTCCAGCTGCAGCTCTGCCCCCTCCCCAGAGAGGGAAGAGCAAAATGAGGATGAAAAACTTCAACGACCAGTCGTGTTTTTAAAGTGATTAGAAAGAAGCTTGACTTTTTTAAATTTTATTTATCTTTTATCTCTATCATATTCTTTTCCTGTAGATATAAGTTTGTAATTGTGACTCCTACAAACTTATCTTTATTAATACTAAGTAGATACCAGCATGGCGTTGGATTCGATATCTTCCTCCATCTGCTCAGCCTTATGAGGATTAGATCTACATACCATAGCTTTAGTAAAATCCAATCTAACGGAGTGATAGCTGGCTTCCCTCTTCCTGGGGGTTGGCTGCTTTATCAGGTTGTTGATATTCCGCTGGGTGGAGAGGGAACTGTCACAGCGTAACACCAGTTATGATCAACTAGGTGAAAACCGCACATCTCGCTTATTCCTCAGCGAGGGATTAGCTGCTGGAGGATCTTAAGCAGGGTGTGATTCGGTGTCAGGAATCCCAACTCTGTCTCCCCCTCCCTCTCTCTCTCTCTTTCTCTCAAAGCAGTCATGCTCTTTTCATTTGAAATTCACGGCAGCGTGGAAAATGGAGCGAGATTCTGCTCAGGATTATGAGACTTATCACTTCATCCCGCAAAACGTAAAAAAAAAAAAGGTAATTTACTTTAGAGATTCCCTCAGTAAATCCGCAGCTGAAAGATTGTTTTAGATAAAGCTCAACCTTTTTTTACAATTTTTTTTTTGTCTCCGTATAGTGAAGGTTTATGGGAAAATGAGCGACACTGCCTGCGCTGTACTTTTACACACCAACAGATCTG
Organism: Toxotes lorentzi; assembly: GCA_037833715.1. Lineage (NCBI taxonomy): Eukaryota > Metazoa > Chordata > Actinopteri > Toxotidae > Toxotes > Toxotes lorentzi. Next base: position 15,453,197 of record JBBMJY010000015.1, on the reverse strand, counting down.
TTTCAGCCCCCGACCTCGTGCCACTGTGCTGAATAACCCTCTCTCTTGTCTGTCAGGTTGAACATCCTGCTGGGCGGCATGTCGCCCTTGTATTTCCACGTCGCCAACCTGTGTTTGCACTGCGCCGTAACCTGCCTGCTCATGCGCACGTGTGAGTGCTGCGTGTTTGAAGACCGGCGCCTGGCTTTCGTCACGGCGCTCCTCTTCGCCGTGCACCCTGTCCACACCGAGGCCGTGAGTACACGACGCAACACAGACTGTCACATAGCCAGCTCAGAGGATGTAACGTGACCAGTACAGCCCAGTAGAAACAGCAGGAAGGGCACATCTGGAGCAGAATACAAAGTTACTACCAAACACTGGAGTCAGAAACAAGTATAAAAAATAAGAAATTGTTCATATTTCCAACTTTTTGATCTTTCACAAAATGTTCCATTACATTAAAATAGCCACTGTAAGAGCATTGACCTTTACAGCCTACCACTGCAGCCCCGTCTCGTATACCAGATATGTCATGCTGGAGTATTTTCTGTGTTACCTGGAGACTGGTCCCAGCCTGTGTTAGTTTTGCAAAGTGTTTTTAAGGATTGAATAAACAAAATATAATGTGTTAATGAAGGAGCTCCAGAAGTGTTGGTAGGTGGACTTTATGAACTTCATGCTTACAACAATGAATTCAAGTCTTTATGCTAAGCTAAGCTCTGCTGGCTGTAGCCTTATATCTAACAGGAAGATATGAGAGTGTTCTTGTATCTACACTATGTGCCAGAGTGTAAACAACTTGTGCATATAGGTGCGTGGGAGAAAACACATTTTTTCCCACCTCTGACACAATAAATATTCAAATTACATGGTGTTAATACAGAACCTGCCTGACTGATGAATAAATTAATAATGAATTTGTTGATTGAAGCTTCTTAGCAACTCCTGTAAGAGAAGAGTTATAACTAATGTTACTGTAAAGCAGAAACCTTTGTAAATGGAAGAATGATAAAAGAGAGGGTGGGAGAAGAAGAAGAAGAGAGGGAGCGTAGGAGGGATAGAAAAGGGTCCGATTCACAGAGGGGAGAGGAATGATAAAAATGGGCTAGTATGGAAAATCACTGTAGGTAGGAAAGAAGGGAGGGAGTGTAGAGGAAGGATACAGAAAGGATGGATAGATGGGGATGGGGATACAGAGGGGTTAGGAAAGGGAGGAAAAGATGGATAAAAAGGAGTAGGAGATCTTAAGAGGAGTTAGGGAGGATAAAGGATGGAAGAATGTAAGGTAAGAAGGAAACAAGGGAGGACAGGAGTTTAGTAGGAGATATACAGAGTGAGTTAGGAAGGATGGAGGCTGGTAGGAGGGAATTAAGGGAGGATAGGTAGGAGAGAAAAGAAAAGGAGAGAAGACTCAGAGAGATGGGCCCTTCATACCGCTAAACAGTAAAAAAAAAGGTTAAAAAGAAACAGTAGAGCAGTAGTGTAGTGAACTGTACTCAGTGAAAGATGATGCCACATGATTTTTATTTGAAGTTTAAAATGTCATCAACACTTGTTGTAGATTTCAAATCAAGAAGTTCAAAAGTTCAGAAACCTTTTCATGTTCCATTTCTCATCACAGTACAAACAGGACGTGCTGATGCACTTTCAGCCTCTGAGACAAACTGAATTTGATTCACCCCCCTGATTAAATTATGGAGCTTCATGGCCTCTGAATCAGCGTCTTACCAGCACATTTCACAACACACATTTCTGCCAGAGTTGTGGTTATTTCCCTCTGCAGATTTCTGTACCACTGTTGTTGTTTGTGCTCTGTTTTTTTTTTCCCTGCACTGATCAGGAGTCAGCAGCATTTGAATACAAATCTGATGAGGGTTACTGTCAGTCCAATGTGATCAAACCACACCCACACAGTCCTGAATGAAGCAGAATAGCTGATATTTCTTTTTGATAAATCACACATAAATTATATACATGTTTAGTCTTAAATATTTAATGTCGTAGACTAAAACTTTTTTTAGAGCTTAAACACCTGACAATAATTATTATTCTCCACATCAGCTCTGTATCTCTGACCTCACATCCTCTCCCTCTAACGTGGGTTTTCAATCCATTTGAACTTAAACACAATATTATATACATATTGCGTATTTGCAGCTACTTCAAAGTAAAAGCCCTCTTTAATTTGCCCCATGTCTTTGTGGCTGTAAAACTTTCCACTGTCAAACAGTTGTAGACCCATGATGTGGATGGTAGAAGGACAGGACTTCCAAGCAGTACATGGCAGAACAGTGGGAGCTCCAGCCTAATGAATCTCAGTAGCTTGGACACTGCAGCCCTTTGTAAGTGCGGTTCCAGTATCTGCTTCTTGTTGTAGAGACTGTAAATGGACTGAGAAATGAGGGTCGGAGTCTTCCTGTCCTCAGCTGTCCACCCAGCAGAGGTGCCTTTGAGTAAGAGAGCAGGTCTCTCCGGATCAGTACAGTTTCACATTATTATTTAATTCACTCCCGCTTTCAGTTCTCCAACTTCCTCTTGCGTCCCTGCGTGTCAGCCTAATTCAGCTCTCGCGCACCTTTTGCCATTTAGAAGCTCTGCTCTACTTACCGCTCGATGCCCAAAGGGCAACGTTCGACGTTTCCTCCTTATCTGACTCTGAAAAGTGGTGAGTCAAGTTATGTGAGTTGTGGAATCTATGCAAAAAAAAAGCAGAGCAGATTATTATTCTTCCTCCTTCCCTGCTCTCCTACAGGTGAGGTGACAATAAAAGGGCTCAGATGTTCACTACACAAGCCTTCGCAGTGAAGGTGGTGAGGGTGGGAGATGAATGGAGCAGAGGAGTGTGTGCAGCATGGAGAAAGAGTGGAGCCAAGAAAGAGAAATGCATGAGATTCAGAGGAGGAGGGCGATGAAAGGAAAGGAAAAGTAGGCAGAGGCAGCGACAGAAAGAGATGAATGGAGAGCAGCAGGGGTTGTAGCAGGACAGGCCTCCTGCCAGGGTGCTCCCCCCGATCCCCCCCCGTACAGAGAGACACAACGAAGGAGGGGAGGCAAGAGAGAAAAAGCGAGGGGGAAGCGGGATGACACGACAGAAAAGAAAGTGAGAGCAGGAAGCGTGAAGGAGTCAGAAATAAGGTCTCAGAGTCTCCGGGCAAGTATAGGAGAGAGTTTGATTTCCCAGCTCCATCTCCCAGCATGCCAGTCAAACTGCCACAACAGGCAGAAACACTGGGGCTGGATGTGACGGGAAGAGAGAGAGAGAGAGAGAGAGGAGGGGGAGAGCCGGCCACTGGCTCTGTGCACCCACACTCGAAACAAGTCAGGTTTGCTTTGAAAGAATCGGAAAATTCTTCAATCTATGTAGGCGTGGTTTTCATCATTCTTATATAGGCTCTGAATGTCTTAATTGAGACTCAGAGACTGGGTCGAGACCTGTACGCTGCTTTAACAAAGAGCTCTTTGGATCTACACAAAGATAATGTATCGCTGGGTACTGCCATGAGTCTGAACTGACCGAAGTAACTGCTGAGACCTTGGAATAAGGCAGCATTAGTGAAATAGGTCCAGTGGGGCAGGAAATGGGAGCAACAATTCAATTTCAGACAGGTTAGGCGTTGTAGGTTGGAGCTGAAACAGGAAGTCGTTCTGTAAACTGTGATGGATGTATACAATGGGGAATCACTTCAATGCTAACCTTTGTTATCTCTTCAGAATAGGTTTGAGTAACCTTAGCAGTCCAAACACAATGTTACTACACACTGTTACGCAAATAGAGCAGAAGTGGATGGAAACTTGCCGATATACAAACCCGCACACACAAACACACACAGCTTGATGAATCCCACACTGTATCTCAGTATTAACAGGCTCTGTCATTAAGACCAGATGGAGTCCATTTCTTTTATCGCGATAAGGAGCGAGAATGGTGGACACATGCATAAACGCACAGGCTTTGTGGACGATTACCAGCAAGTTCAGCTCATGCTCGCTTTCTCAAACAAACTCCTTTGCTCACCCAGAATGACTTTGAAACCTTCCCAGAATAAGACGAGATGGGGGAGGTTGTCGCTTGTGAGCGTTTGGAAACAGAAGCAGCCTTCAGTCCTCTTTAAGTCTAAAGAGAGATTTTTGCTCTTGCTTACTGCCAGTAAACCGTCACAGTCTGGCTCCTCCTCAGCCTCTTGGACAGTTGTGCTGCTAGCTCTGTCACACAGGAGGAAAACATAATTAAAGCCTGTTTGTTTCAGCCTGTTTCACTGTCAAAGAACATCACTAAACAACAGCACGCGCGCCATGTCAGCTTTGTTTCGTCTTTAGTCGGCTAACAGCATTAGCTGATATCATGTGGGTTTGCCTCGAAGCAGCAGCAAAAAGATCCTGCTAGCATCCTAGTAGTTGTCTGCACAGGCTTTTCAAGATAAAAGCACCTGTAGGATCAATCATCAGTGCTCTGAATCCAGTCTGCATTCGTACGTGTACATGAAGGAGCGGCATTAACTGAACCTGAGATCTCAAGCACACAGCCTGCTTAAACTTTGAGAGTTGTCGCTGTAATATATTTTTCAGTCAGGCAAGTGGCATGGCTGCAGGCATGGGAATGTCAGTTGGTCTCAATTTCAAACTTGTCTCATAGACAGGCTTGAGAGTGACATCAGGGTGAGACGCAGAGCGTAAAAAAGAAGCCAGACCTAGAGATTATAGGGAGATAAACATGAATGCCACAGACGAAGATGGTAACATTTTAGAAATTTTGGAGGCAGGGGGTAGTCTGGTTTCTTGCCTCACAGTATTCATGGAAATCTTCTGTTTTTGTACCATTATTCAGTTTGCTGAGTTCTGATTTTCTGCAGTAAATCAGTAATGAGACGTTCCCATCTCTAATCACAAGCTCAATGTTGTTTTTTTCTCTGTTTAGTCTTTTGGAATAGAGAAACATTTAGTATGACCCTCGGGTCTGTTTGTATCACAGTGTGTGTGGGTGTGTCCCTCCTTTTTTTTTTTTTTTTAACTTTCCTCCAGTTGTTTTGTTACACTTCAGATAAACTCAATAGAAGCAGGACCAGAACCTGTGACTGTCCCCACCGTTTTCTGTGTCCAACAGGGGGCCGATCTGGCCAGTCAGCGAGCCAGTCCATATCCAGTGAATGGGGCTCCTGTTTCAGAGCTGAAAAGCCTCCATTCATCCACAACTGCTCTCCTCTTTCTGTTGATAGATCGCTGGCCATGTGCAGAAACCCCGCCAGCCATATGTGTGACACACAGACACACACTCACACAAAATAAAGCTGTCTCGGTGTGTTTGGACTGTCGGTGAAGGCCAGGACAGACAGAGGCGAGGGACGGGCGAGTAGAGATGCACAGCGCTTTCTAGAATGTGCCTGGGGTGACAGTCTGCCTGCAAAAATAAATAAATAAATAAAATAGTCACACATGCTCAGTGTGTGTGTTTGGGTGTGTTTAACCGAGCTGTGCTTTTACACTTCCTCTCCCCCTGTGCTGGGGTTTGGATGCAGACAGGCAGCTGCAGCTGAGCTCAGATTCCTGCTGAATTATGTAATTGGCCCAAATTAGGGAGGGAGCGATGGAGAAAGTGAGAGAGAGGTGAAGAAGTAAGTTTCTTTCCTCCTCTTCCTCCTCCTGTTTGTCGCACCATCTGCATCCATATGGATCCTTTTGTTTGGCTAATAATCCAACTAACAGCTCAATTACAATGAAAATACCTCCCATAAACACCTGGATCAGATTAAAGGGGTATTCCAGCAGACGTTTTATTGGACTGCCATAAAGCTGGGAACTTTTAAGAAAGAGGGAAAGAGAAATGTCAGAATCTGTGCAACTAAAGCTGTGTATGTAGTGTTGTGAATGGGACCTGGCCTTGCAGCATCACTCCCTTGCAGCAGCATCACAAGGGAAAGTTGGGAGAAGCTCAACTTGATGCAAATGTCCTGTGAAGCACTGGGGTCGTTTACTGCTATGCTTTACTAGAGGAGAGGAGAGCACCCCCAGCACTAATGCAGGATCTGCCAGTGTTTTATTAAAACGTGTAAAAGACAAACCATACAACAGGAAATGAGCAATTTCCCTGTGTGTAGTACAGCGGCAATGTCAGAGAACTGTCCAGTCAAAACAGTTATGCAACACGCACAGAACTGTGGCTTCTGTATGTGTAAACACAGTGTATCTGCTCAAACTGCGGCTCGGCGTAGATTTCGAAGATTTCCTGTTGTGCTGATCCAGTGCTGGCATCAGGGAATCATCCTCTCTGATCGCTGACTGCAGAGCAGCTACGTCTCATCCCATCATTCAGCGTCACACGTCGCAGCATTGCGTTCCCCCTGACCCTGAGACGCACCGTGTTTGTTGCAGGCATGCTACAGGTGACATGGCTGCTTATTACTACCAGATGTAAATACAGAGACCTGTGATCAGGTGTCATCATCCAGATAAGGTGTCCACATTGCTGTGTGTTCACTCTTTAGGTGTTCTTACTGTCTCCTTACTGCATTGCACTGGTCTATTTCCTGGTTTTTTGGTGTATACACACATATACACACTGCTTATATATTGATGTAGTTAGCATAGCATGAGGCAGCTAGTGTAATCCTGCTTGGGTAACACACAACACCAGGCCACTGACGGTGAGAGCAGTGGAGGGAAATAAAAGGCAGTGATGGTGTGTGGGGTCAGAGGGTCGACAGTGGAGGAGGAGAAGAAAGAAAAGAGAGGGAAGAGGAGTAAGGGCAGATTAATTCAGACTGCCTGTCAATACACCAGCGTGTGTGTGTGTGTGTGTGTAGTAACTAAATGGACAGAGCAACTCTGACAGCAGCTCCTCTTCCTCTGCTTCAAGGAGAGGAATCTGTTTACTGCTGCTCACATTCCAAACATATTATTATTCATTGTGTGTGTGTGTGTGCGTCGAGGGAGAGAGAGAGGCTTCACAAATTGATGTTTTATTCATGCAGAGAGAGAGAGAGAGAGAGAGACAAGCCCCCCACCCCACCCCACCACCAGCACCAGCACCACAAACCCCTAACACCCCACCCCACCCCGCAACTCGTCCTTTCATCTTGCACCTCACTACCTCTCCTTCGATAACTCTTCATCCCCCACTTCCTCCCATGTTCTCTTCCCTTTCATCTCTGTTCATCCTGGCCCCTCAAAGTATTTGTTGGTGACTAAGCAACGTCTTTATAGTCCGCGCACACACACACACACATTAACTCACCACTTAGAGACCATCCACTTAAGGATGTTAATAATCTCCTTTCATCTCACTGATTCCAAGGGGTTTAGGCCTCTATGGTCGGTGTGTGTGTGTGTGTGTGTGTACGTATCTTTGGTTCTGTGGACAGATTTTTGTTTGAAGCCTTCTTTGTGAGGACATGTCTACACTGTGAGGACATTCAGACCTGGTTTTTAAGGATTAGGTTAGAATCAGGTTTAGGTCAGGATAAGGGGCGACGGAGTGCTTTGCTGTGAGTGTCCTCACAGCAAAGAGAAAGACATTGTCTGTGTTAGACGTGTTCACACCTATTGGCAGCACTCTGGTGCAGGAGAGGGGTGGAGCCTGAGTGGAGCGCACAGGAGGAGGAGAATCGAAATGTCATCAATACGCCTTCTCGCTCGCTGTGAATTCTCATCAGCTCAGTGGACGTTATGCCTGGGGCCACACTACTCTATCTCGAGTGTGCGTGACAGCGACCTCGCTGTACTGCTGCAGCTCACACACATGTGGAACAAACATATATAGGCCTGTATCTAAGGACACAGTGAAAAAACAGTTACATATGTTTGTTCAAACATTTATCTGTGGTGAAAGACAACTACATATCTATTTCTAATTTATATCTACATATATATATTTATCCATCTATGTATATATATATATCTGTATCTGTCTGCCTTTGGAATTGGGGAGCTGAAAAGGCTGAAGCCACAAGGCCGATTCTCAACAAAGTTTTTATTTTTTTTTAAAGAATGCACAGTGTGTATCGTCAGCGGAGGGATATGTCCTCTGAGTGATGAGTACAAATTGACAGTATATCTGTGAGGGGTGAAGCTGTGGTCGACTCTGTACTTGTACGATATGACTTCTCACAAACTTGTGGCCCCTTTGAAATGTTTCCTGACAGTCAGTTCACTGAGTTTGCAGACTACATAGACGTAACTGGAGAACAATTCAGAAATCCAGATCACTACTTACTGTTGTTCAATTTTTTAATAAAGACTGAGGCTCTTTTTATTGCTGCCTTTCAGGAGGGTAATTTAACCAGTGGTGTTAAAAAACAAAAAAAAAAGATAGGGGCCAGCTGGACTTTATCAGCTAATCGTCTCGTTTATTAGCAACCAGCTTTATTTAAAATGATCGACTACTTCTAATTCTGCTTTAGAGAACAAGAAAATCTCCAACTGCTACTTTCTTCAAATTGATTGAAGAAGAAACAGGCCTTGATAATAAAGCTGGAGACAGCCATTATTCTGAAAGGAAGCTATTTAACAAGAAACCTTATTGGAGTAAGTACAGTTAAAAAGAATAATGGCAACATACATTTCTGAACTGTAATTATATGGAAAAGAGGATTTCCCATATGGTTTGACAAAAGGTGCATATTCTATGAAAGGAGTTTTCAAAGAGGGCAGGTTCAGACATCAAATCCCAAGAGACTTTGGTGTGAAATTAATAAACTGGGTCCGAGGCAGGTATGAAAGATACCCATGGAGGTGCTGAGGACCGATGGCAATCCTGGATCGGGTTATCTTGGGTAATTAATAAGTGAGAGAAGGAGACTTTAAGAGTCATGTCTTAATCATATCTTTGTGCTGTCTACACTATGAGGAGCCAAAGTCAACATTTCCACTTTTAATAACATCCAGAGAAGCTTCTGATATGATCAGTAGGAATCTTTTAGCTTATTGGCTGATTGGATAAAGAAATGAAAGTTTTACATCGTGGGATAATGTAGAATAAGAAGGGGAAGAAGGGGAATTATAAGCAGTGGCATTGTTTTAATATCAATATCTAACCAAGGTTATATACTAATGAATGGAGTGAATGAAAAATTCATAGCCCTTACCAGTGTAAATATGGATGACATAGGCTGAGCTGTGCAGGTTCAGAAGTATCTTGATTTCTTGTCAGGGCTGGGACGAGGAATAGGACCCAAACGCAAAAAACCCAGAAGACAGGCTAAGAGTAAGTCTTTAATAA
>JBBMJY010000015.1:15407505-15443904 GCA_037833715.1 Toxotes lorentzi | reverse complement strand
ATAAAACAGGAACTACAAACAAAACTAGATTCAGAAAATGTCCACAAAACAGCCCCTCATAGGGGCTAGTCATGACATTTCTACACTGACGGACATATGAATTTTCTAAAAGGTCTTAAGGTTCTTGCTCAGTCAGCAGGTGGAGCTTTTCGAGGAATCAGTGGTAAAATTAAAAAACTGAAGGAGACAAGTTTTCACACTTACTCAAAAACTTTTGTGTGTCCGGGGCTGCTGGGGTTTGGGGGCCTTAGAAGTATCTGTGCATGCGAATATTTTTTCTGGGTTTGCACTACTATGCACCAAAGTTGACTGTAGCGGAGGAAGTTGCTGGAAGATGATGGATAGCTGAGTTACAGAGTTGTATGGAAATGTAAAATAGTGTCTTTTAGTCCTATGTGGGATGGGTCAACAACAACTACAGACATTTTAGTTTGGTTTTTGACATCTGTTTTTAATTTTTAATGTCTTCCAAATACTTTGAGGTTGCAGTTCCAGGTGTGGTTCTCGTGGGAAAGGCAGCAATTGCTTGTTTAACACAGAAATCACTCTGCTCTGCAGGTTGTACAGACTGACTCTCCTCAGTAAATCTAGTTATCATTTCCAAACTCAGGCTGTTTGAATAAAACCACTGCTGGAACACTCACTGTCAACACTCACTGCTCACTGTCTGGGTTTACCTTGAGAGGGGAGCTGAAAATGTTGGTGGTGTTTCTTAAGCGAATCTCTAAAATAAGATTCAGATTTAATCTGGGAAGTTATTTACTCCTTCACTAAAGATGGCTGACTGAAAGTAAGGTCAAACAGGTCAGGTCAGTTTTATTTCTATAGTGCTGAATCATAACAGAAGTTATCTAAAGGCGCTTTTCATATAGAGCAAGTTTAGACTGTACTCTTTATAATATTATCTACAGGGACACAACATTTCCCCGAATACCAGCACTTGGCGACGGTGGCAAGGAAAAACTCCCTTTAACATGTAGAACCTGGCTCAAACAATAACAATGGAGGAACTAATGATGGCCAAAGGATCTGTGTATTCATTTCTTAGCGAAAATAAAATGGAAAATTTATTTTGACTCTAAAGCAGCAGGTGCAGTCTTGAACATTTTCATAGTGGTGTTTTGGGTAAAGACAGTGTGCAGTGTTGTTCTCTCTGTGTATGATCTCTCCTGTGGAGCCTAAACAGCACCTTGAATAAAACAACAGAGGAAGGAATTTGATTACATATTTTGCAGTCGAATATCTTGGCAGTAAAAGCTTTTGAGCATTCCAGCCAGGCCTAATTTTATCCTGCTGTAATTTAATATGTCTGATCTTTTGTTTCCTGCTTACTCCCTCCATCCTTTTTTCTTTTTTTTTCATGAGGTATCACATGGAAGTCCATCCTCCTCCTCCCCCTCTCCACTTTCTTCTCCTTTCAGTATCCTCCATCCTCACCTCTATGCGGCAACAACAGAGACGTTAAGTTTGACATAGAAAATAAAATCCAGCTCTGAAAGCAAAACAGAAAAGAAGTAGAAAAGGAACAACTTGTATTGGAAAAAGTTCTATTAGCATTGAAAAAGAAAGGTTCCACTAAAAAAAAACACCCTAGCACAGCGGAGTTCGGTACAGGGAGAGAGCGCCAGGATATGAATTTATTTGGGATTATAATCTGCTATTAGATGTATTTGATGGGAAACTGTATTTCATAAACTTACAGTCATATGCTAACCTTTACATGCAGGTAATTCCCTGGTGTCTTTACCAAAAAGAAAGGTTAAAAACCACTTAACTCCCTCAAAAGCTTTTTACTCTCTCTTTTTCCCTTTACGTGGTAGTTTTCTTAGGTAAATAAAATATTCCAAAAGGGAGGGAGTAGAAATCTTCAGGTGCATCACATACTATTTTCAAATCCATTTCCTTTCCCTTTGGATGGTGCAGGGACATTTTCATTCAGAACTCTCACCGTCTGTACATGCAGGTGGCCATAGTAACAGAAAATCAGCTACAACCCCTCCTAATATAGATGGTTATACAGGAAGACTGGTTCGCAATGTGTCTGGTGCTGAGAAAACCATCTTGTATATTGTTCCACTGCAGCAGGATCGCCACCTGATGCCACTGCATTTCAAATAACGCCCAAGGCTGCATGCCAAGCGTGAAAAGATAGCTCCCCTCTGCGTAATGTAGCATTGCACATCAAGGGTTGCAAGTGCTGAAACGTGTGGAAGGTTGTTTAAAAGAAGATACAGTAAAAGAATGGGACAATGGTCTGTCTTTACTATGAGGAAGACTGAATTGTTTATTTTATGCATAGTAAAACCCATATATCCTAAAGCAGCTCCACCATAGGTTTTTGTGCAAGCACAGCAATTTTATCCAGTAGTAGAAGAAGTATTCAGATTGTTAAGTAAAATAAACGTACCAATACATCAGTGGAAAAATATGAACTGCTTCATTTACAGTTTTATAAACTGGGACACCAGATTCATCTGAGGGGTCGTCACATGATTCATGGGAGAGGAAAGAAGAGAAAACAAAGCTTTGATTCACAAATCTGTTTTCAGTTTTTGGACTTCTTTCAATAAGTTCAATATTGGATCATTTGAGCATTTATTGAAATTAAACCATGTGTGAAGTTTAGAGGGACTTAGACCGACCACACACTGCTGTTTGTAAGATGTCCGGATGGTTGGTTGGTTAGACCTTTGCTAAACAAGAATAAAATCGCTTTAAAGTTAACTTTAACCAAGCCTAGTTCTACGTGAAACAACATCAGCAGAGAGAAACAGACCTACTTGCGGTTTGGGAGTTCCAGGTGAACTCATAGAAACCTTCGCCTTGATATTCGGTCACATCAGGCTTTTGAACAGACAATACGTTCCCTTGCAGTCTGCGTTAGTGCCCTTGTTGCGTAGTCACAGTAAATCAGTGGGTACATGGATGTTCACACAGAGCCTTGCAGACACCCCCTGATGACGAAACCGACATCACTTGGACCTTCATGGACCCTCACGTACTCACAGTCATGAAAAGTACACTAGCAAGTAGAGCATTGTTTTAATACCCTCTTCTTAGCTTGCAAATGACATGCAGATAAGATGTAAATCCCATGCTCCTTGTTTTATTTTTCTGTGCCATTGCTTGTTATTTCGGCATTTCTCCGTCACTCCCACCCATCCTGCTCTTTATCAGTGTCTGCTGGACATGTTTGCTGCTGCTCTGCCAGGGCTGTGTCTGACTCCCCGCTCCACCACACACAAAAATCCACCGGCTGGAACTGTGGCTGATGCCGTAGATCAGCTTTATGGAGAAACACCCGCCGAATTTAAGACGATATACAATACGCACCAGCTATTACTCCACAGACAGGAAGCTTACAGTTTTGTCCAACAGTCTGCAATACATCCTGAAATTTTCCTGCTGTTAAGGCGACTGTTAGAGCAAACAGCCAGAGCTGAGCAGCATTTGGCTGCCTGGGTATAAACCGTCTGATTATTCCTGCTCAGGCCTGTCAAGTCAGTGTTTTACAGCAGGTAGTTTGAGCCAGGCAGCTGAAATGGTTCGAAACACTTAATAAGCGCGCTGGTACCAATCATAAACCAAGTCAGGAAAGAAGTGGATGCAATGCAACTGCAAGGCCTGTTGTGTTTTTGGTCTGTGGAAACCCACTAACTCAACTGCCTTAACTTACACAATTACTAACATTTGATCAGATTGTATTAAACAAGTCTTGGGTAGACTGTGTTGTCCAAAACGCAGCAAAATGGTATTGAAATGTCCCATTGGAAGAGAGCAGCTCCTTTTCAGGAAGTGTGCTTCTTGATTTGAAATTTCAACTTCAGATGAAATTTCAAATGTAATCTGGTGCCACAGATTACATTAGTTAGCTAAATAGAATCCAGTGCCAGTAATATTCACATCTGGACAACTGTTGGATGCCAGCAGTTGTCGTTGAACCCTACAGCCACATCGTTAGCACAGCTTTAAGGATGGTCCTGTCGGTCAGTCCACCACTTTGATCCAGACATATCTCAACAAATACTGGATGGATCGGCGTGAAATGCTCCATCGAGCCTCATGATTTTGGTGATCCCCTGACCTTTAATGGAGTGTCTCCACAAGGTTTTTAGTGAAATGGTTAGCCTCACAGAAAGAAGGTTCTGGGGTCTGGGCCAGGGCTTTTTCTGTGAAGCATTTGCATGTTCTCCTCATGCTGGCGTGGGTTCCCTCCGGGTACTCTGGCTTCCTCCCACTGTCCAAAGACATGAAGCTTAGGTTAACTGACGACTCTAAATTGTCCATAGGTGTGAATGTGAGTGCGAATGGTTGTTTGTCTCTATGTGTCAGCACTGTGACAGACTGGAGACTTGTTCAGGGTGTACCCCACCTCTCACCCAATGTCGGCTGGGATTGGCCAACCCCTCCCCCCCCCGACCCTTAAGAGGATCAGCAGTGTAGAAAATGGATGGATGGATGGATGAAATGCCTCTGCAGCTGTTTGGTGGACTGATATCCAATTTGGTACAGATGTTCAAGGTCTTGAGGATAAATTATTTGGTTATCCCCTTGTTCTTCATATAGCACAACCAAAAGGCCAGTTTTTTGTAACAGTCTAGTGAAGTATCTTGACTTGTGTTAGATGGAAAATCATGCAGATGGTTTTAAATATTGTCCGGTATCCTCTCTGGTATGTTCACAGCTGAATGTGTTGTAGCCCTGAGACACACCCGCCTCACATATTTCAAAGGCAGGTGCTAAAAGTTGCACAATTCTGGCAGGACAGAGCCCTAACCTCAGGAACTGTAGGAGAAACTAGCCTGATCACAGTCCTTTCTGTTATTCCTCAGTTTCTATTGGAATCCATCAACAACAACACTCAAGCGTGGGCGGCCAGTACAGAAAAGCCTTTATACTCATTCTTGGCCGTGATAATAGGCACCTGTCTGAACCATAATCACCGTAATCCTGCTCTCGGGTTTCAGTACCAAACAAACATTTCTCAGACGCAGGCTCCACAGAGACAGTGATGAGCTGCAGCTAAAGTTGTGCATCTTGCTGTAGCGTAGCAGCATAATGGCCTCCACATGGACATCCAGCCGTGTTTCCTCACCACAGCTGTCCAACACATGAGTAATCTCCCAAAATCTAACACTCTCTGTGTGTGTGTGTGTGTGTGTGTGTGTGTGTGTGTGTGTGTGTGTGTGTGTGTGTGTGTGTGTTCCAGGTGTCTGGTATCGTGGGCAGGGCTGATGTCTTGGCCTGTCTGCTGTTCTTGCTGACGTTCCTCTCCTATATTAGGTAAGATGACTCTGTACCACCCCCACACCTCGTACACACACACACACACACATGCACACACATATACACAGATATATGGATACACATGTGTAAAAGACATTACATTACAATAAATGACATTGCTAACGAAATGGGAGCTGATTTGGTCTCTCTGGAGCTCTGTTAGTTGTATTATACTCTGTGCTTTAAAAAAATAAAAAAAATAATTGTTTACCAAATTACCAAATTATTAAACAAAAATATTATAGCCGCTTCATCATTTAACTCATTTATGAAGCCTAAAATCCAATCGTTGACTGGTTCCAGAGCTCAAATGTGTGTGATCTGCTGTTGTTCTCATTATTTCTTTACCATTCTAAATTGCATTATGTCTCGGTTTCAAGTTGTTGGCCACTGTTGGTGCAGAATTAGTAACTGAGAGATGAACCTCCTCAGTGTCTGGCCACAATTTGAAGTTTTGGACTCCTCCTCAATGGAATAGTTTTCAACCTAAGGACCTGCAGGATCTGGATCAGGTGCTCATGAAAAATGAGTTGCAGCCAAACTAGTCTGCGTTTGATGTGTCACATACATATTTCTGTATATATGTTATCAACATTTAGGTAACGCCTTCTCCCTCCGCTCTGTCTCTCAGGAGCGTGGGTGCGTGCGCCTCCGAGGACTCCCTGCCCGCCACGGTCTCGGCGTGGTCCCTGTTTGTCAGTTTGTTCCTGGGCACCTGCGCCATGCTGGTGAAGGAGACGGGCATCACCGTGTTTGGAGTGTGTGCGCTCTACGATGCCCTGGTGCTCTGCCGCAAGCCCCTCATCCGGTAAGCACACAGAGCTTGGCTTTGTTTATGTTTACTTTGACCATCCATCCTGGTTGTGTGTGTCCCTGTATGACTTTACACAGATGCCATTATCCATGTCCCACTTTTTTTTTTTTTTTTTTTTTTTTTGCTAGCACATTACTGCTGCCATTCCTGTTGCTTGTTGTTGCCCCTCCCCTGCCCGGCCTTTTCAAAAAAAAAAAGCCTGCAGTGATAATGGAAGGCAGATGCCTGGAAAGCAGAAGGCCTCAGATAAAACACACTCCATGTCAGCAGAGGCCCCGGCTTCACTACTTCCTCTTACTTTAAAGGACCTTACTAGCACTTTGTACGCTTTAGCCCCTTAACCACCAATCCTATTTCCCATTACTGACCATTTTCCAAAGTACACCAACATTTTTTTTTTCAGAGTGATTTCAGTACATGAAGAAAATCATCCTGCAGAGACTTAAATCTTGCTGCAGATAGACAGTTTTATGCTGTCTCTTCAGTTATATTCAGGCGCAGTCACAGACTTTCCTCAGACACACTGTATACAGTCAGGCAAACAGAATAGAATCATCGATACTACGAAAACAGCAGGTAAATGCTGGTTACCCCTTCACAAACTTGAACACGGAAATCAAATTCTTCATTTAAGCTCCTCTCTGACCTGATTTCCTCTCCACATCTTCTGCTCTGTGCAGCTTCCAAATTAATCGACAAAACCCTAAAGGAAGGTAAATGTTCATTGTGATGGAGGCATCCATCTGCAGCAAGTATCCGCAAGTCGATTTTACATTTTGGAAAACCATAGACTGCCTGCAAGGTAGGAAATGTACACCGATCGGTGTAAAAGGAAGGTCTTGCTTTTGAGAATAGTCCGTCGTGAATGTGTTTATACT
Organism: Toxotes lorentzi; assembly: GCA_037833715.1. Classification (NCBI taxonomy): domain Eukaryota; kingdom Metazoa; phylum Chordata; class Actinopteri; family Toxotidae; genus Toxotes; species Toxotes lorentzi. Next base: position 15,436,926 of record JBBMJY010000015.1, on the reverse strand, counting down.
TTCATATAAATGAGGAAAACACAGCAGTGTGTGCCTTTAATGCTGCAGTGTTCACAGTCAACAACAAAAAAAAAAACCCAAAAAGAATTTACTGCATTGGTCTAGGATGTTTTAGCGTTAGCCGTATCATTGTGTCCACATGTTGCTGTGAGCCAAGATAAAGATGTTCCCCTGTCTGTAGAGTCCCAGTGGGGAGTAAGGAGTGTGTGTGTGAGAGAGAGAGAGAGTGAAAGGACGGGCTTCACAGCACGTGTGTGTTTTTCTCCATTTGCATAAGTGTATGTGTATACACTGGGTGTGTGTGTGTGTGTATGCCTTGATATGTGAATCATACCAAAGCCAGTTCCAGATGTTTTGGGAGCCTCCCTGCTGTGTAAGCCAGCCTGGAATGTTCTGGAATTAGCCTGCTGCCACTGGGCTGGGTGAGCTGATAACACACTGAAACACTGTGTCCTAGTGGAGATGTGTTTGTGTGTGTGTGTGTGTGTGTGTGTGTGTGTGTGTGTGTGTGTGTGTGTGTGTGTGTGTATTGAGTTTAATCTGTATTAGAGGTTATTTTAGGCAAGCTACCCCAGAGGCATCTGTCACTTAGAAGTGTGGCAAATGTCCATAGTGCTGCAGGGCTATTCAGAGCATGAGAATGTATGTGTGTGTTTCATTGTGGTTCTACCTGCATGCATGTTTGAGTCATTGGGTTCTAACTAAAGTTTCCTGGATGTTAATGCTTGATCTCTTCCTGGACTCTCACATTCTCTCACACTTTTTAAGGTGGAGGTCATTGGTCCTACAAAAGTCCTTGGTGTGGTTTCATTCCAAAGCAATAATAAATGGAAAAACACTCAGCATATCAAGATGCATTGGTATTAGGACTAACTACTATCTGCTCAGCAAGGCTCACAAGCTTTGTCTATTTTGCATTAGCAAAGAAAATAACACTAGTTTTGTTTACTGTTCACAGCCAAATGGAAGGTTTTATTTTGGATAAAAGTGGTGGCACGTTCACGTTCTACTCCTTCGAAGTACCTTGGTGATAGGGGTTGTAAATAAGCCAACAGTGTGTCCAGATTATCTGAACCACATTATTTGGAAGTAAAACTGAAATTGAGCAAAATGATGTTAATAATCCTTCAGTACACACTGAAACTGTGTTCTGGAACAGCAGACATTTTTAGGGCATTTCACTCAGCGATGACATAAGTGTTTGTGAGTATGAGTAGGGATGGGAATTGATACGGTTTTATTGATACAAATGCCACTGTTGATTCTGCTCATCGGTCCGATTCTTAATCAGTTCCCTTAATGATTTCTGATCAGTTGCTGTGTAGGAAAGAAGCATTGGCGTGACTGTTGTATTATCTCTGAGTCTGAACACAGTGTAGAAATATGCCTGTGAGTCCAGACTCATGCAGTCTAGAGACAGGTTATTTTCTGTAGCTACAGTTTACAGAAACGCCTCACCTGCAGACCTTAGATGGCTGTGCATATGTATTTATATGAATTACATTATAGGATACTAAATATCAGTGTGTGTGTCTGTGTAAAGTGAGGTGCTCGGAGCCACAGAAGTTGGGTACAAACTGAAATTTGAGTTGATGTCTCAGATATGACAGCTGTACTGCAGATGTTAGGATGAACTGCAGGGAAAATATGTTTAAAACAGTCCACAAGACACTTCAGATGTTCCATTTAATCTAATGTAACTGGAAGAAAATAGTCTTTCCCTGCCTCTAGTCCCACCTGTTCCTCATCCCGTCACTTTTCCTGCAAAACCCTGCAGAGTCAGCGTTCAGATACCTTTTACCGACTTCTCCAAGAACCAGGTTTGTCAATGTTTCAATCATCTCGTGTTTGAATATCCTTAGATATCAGCAATATCTGATACCTTGGTGTCCTTCTCTAAGATATATTAAGACAATTAAAAGAAAAAAGGAATGTAATTGACACCAGTGGTAATGCTTTAAGGTTTCTGTGGTTCCATGGAGTCTTAACTCAACCACACCACCAATGCTCTCGACATAATATCAGTTACCAACACACAGTCAATAGTTTCTCATGTTGCCTCTCTGTATTTGTGGGACCATGTGTGGTGTGCTTTCACTTGCTTTGCCCTGCCCTGTGTTTGTGTGTGTGTGCAGTCTGAGTTATCAGAGTTCACAGTTGTCATAGCAACACCACCCCCCCACCCCGACATGCTCCGAGAGTCACTCTGTGCAGCGGATGGATCCATGGATCTGCTTCAGAGCTCTGTGTTTGTGCCTGAACACTGTGAGATGAGGGGGCTGGGCAGTGGGCAAGTTTGGAGGCGGGCTGTAGTCTGGACATCTAATCAGAAGTTAGAAGTGGTACTGGTATTTTCTGGAAAAAAAAAACAAAAAAACTTTTGATTGGGTGGGTAAGAAGCATGTTTGGATGCCAGTAGCTGCCACCAGCTATGACTTTTTGTAGGACAGTAAAATCATTCCGAAAAATCACAGATTTTTTTTTCTGAATGAAAATTACTGGCAGTCAGGAGATACCATATGTTCGCCCAGACATGAACCAAAGCAAGTATGATTTCTGTGAACCAAGTCAATCTGTTACCAAAGTATGACATTAATCCAGATATTAATCCATTAATTCAATTACACACACACCCAACCCACCACATTTCCCTTTTCCATCAGAAACATTGGAAGGGATGAGGTGACATGACAAGTAAAGGGGCAGGAGGGAGCCTGTTTGTTTGTTCCTCAGACAGACAAACAACTTTTGGCAACCTGCCTGAATAGAAATACAGTGTAAATGGTATTAAATGTGAGCACAAAGTTGAATTTGTCAGTGTAAGGGAGGTTAGCGCTCTTAAAGGATTTGCTACAAGGAGGCATTATGGGATGTTGCCAACATCACTGACTGCCTTCCCCGTCCCCTTCTCCCTGTTAGGTAGAAGATTAAAACTGCTGATGATTTAATTTAAGCCTTAATTAAACCTGAACAGCTGCCAGTGGACCCCCCACCCCAAGAAGAAAAAAAATGGCTAACTGGTTGACAAGCAGAGGGGGAGTTTGAATGTCTGTCAGAGTTAAAGAAGAAAAGGTTCGTACCAACTGTTATTTAACGGGTTTAAGCAGGTTGGTTCCACATAATGTCAGCTTATGCAGTTAAAGTATAGATTGTAGACAGACTGCTGGTTTCTGTTCACTTACCAGTTCTTCATTACTTCGAAGTGGGAACAAAACTTCCCCAGGGAGTTCTTCTTGACCTCTCGTACTGTACAGTGCTGTTGTAACAAGCTGTGCTGTCAGGTCTGGCTGGCCTGCTCCACCATACAAAAGTTCTGCTTGGCATAGACACACACACTCACCCCCTATTGTGAAAGGATATTATCCGTGGTTAAGCCTGGAAGAACTCGTCCCGGTTGGATCCAGTGTTTGTGTTTTCTCCGGATGCCAAGGGAGAATGTGATTACAATAGTGATAGATGACGAAGATGACAAGATGGCGACAGTGAGGCAAAATGCATCAAAGCCGGCTTCTGAAGTGTGTGTGTATCAGTGTGAGTGTTGCAGAAATTGTGTTCAGAGGGCTGCAAGTTCTTTGAGATCAAAAATACTTTTCTTTTAGACAGAAACCTTTGAAAATGCAACAGTGTGAAGTCTCAAAAGAGTCCCAATGAAACACACTATGAAAGGTGTGTGTGTGTTGAAAATAATCTGATCAAATTCTTAAGTTTATTTTGTGTCCATGTACAGTTTTTATAATCGTCTTTGACTCTTGGGACATTCACCTGCAGAACATCATGTCTTTATGTCATTTGTACATGTATTTTAAAGCTACAATTTTATTTTAGCCTTGAAATTTTGAGATAGGTCTCCTTTTATCGAACTTCGTTGTTGTCAAGTGACATTGTCATCATGTGGTAGTGAAGTTCTTAGCATCGTTTCTCATCAAAACTCTTCTTGGTGGTTGCGTTCAGATTCAGAAAACTTTATTTGTCCCCGGGGGGCAATTTAAGGCCCCCCGGCAATTTAAGGACACTACTACATTTGAACTAATCAGATACAACTAGAAAAAGGTTATTGCCTCATCTCATTATTTCACAGGAAACTTCTGCCATCTTTCATTCATTCACTGTGATAGATAGCAGTGATAGCGGGTGAGCAGATGGTTTGCTGTGGAGATGTCTTTGCTAGACGTTTGTTAGCGATAGCTGATACAGTCTCTGGAGTTTAACTCAATATGGAGCCCAAAACAAAAACCATCTAGTGAGCAGCAGCTCTGAGGACGGAAACACCTTGTTGACCATAACTGGACAGTTGAAGACTGGAAAAACCCAATAGCCTGGTCTGATGAATCTGGACCCTACCATGTGTATCAAGACACATGGATGGTAGGGTCTCAGTCCAACAGAGGATGTGGTACGATGGCAGATTCGCAGCATGAACGTGAAGCTGATGAATCTGCAGCAAGTGTGTGATGCTGTCATGTCACACAACAAAGAATCTTTCCAAACTCTTATCTTGCAGTTTATTTTCAGTCTTTCCGAGTTTGATGTCCATTTCTGACATATAAAAGACATCTTGATCTAAATGGAACTTTTCCTGTACAAATAAAAGACTGTGAGGGGTGGTAGCTTGTTATTGTGATTATTTCCTGCTCAGTGGAAATGCAATGTTAAATCAAACCCCATGCTCCAGTCTCCATTTGCATAATTTTCACCCTGGAAAATGAAAGTGAATTTATATGCTGCTTGTGTGCATCGATCCTCTGAGATTTACTCTAAAATAGAGGTCAGCCGCTGCAAATACAGACAAGGCACTGGGCACAGACAAATATTTGCCTCATTCACAGGCCGATTAAGGATAAAGTGCTGTGAGCAAAAGAGAAAAAAAAAGAAAAGAAAAAAAGAAGCTGTGCAGCACTAAAAGCCTGAGCCTATATTGTGCACGCAGAAAAAGGATAAACTAAAACCAATGCTCTGAAACAAAGAGCAGACATCAGACATCTCCTCCAGCAGAGAACACACAAATCACTTTTCCCAGTTGGATTAAATGCTCACATGGTTAGATGCAAATTCAATTACCCCGGATTGGTCGCTCAGACGCCAGCGTCCTCGCTTGTCCATCAGGAACACGAAGGCCGTTAGCACCGAATGCCCTGCAGTCATGCTTGAAGGTAAAGCAACAAATTCTCCAGCAAGGTATTGAAAACAGTTCATATCATCTCACAGACGGGCCTTAAGTGGCCATGTTAGAACAGCACGCCAGTAAACATATCCTGCCTTTACTTTTGATCCATAAAAGAGTGCAGGACTGACATGTTTTTTTGGTTTTCAGTGAAATATCTTTAAAAAATATATATATGTTTATTGTACCTGGTGGATTAACCCTGAGGACATTGGTGATCCCCTGGTTTTTCTGTCTCATGCCATCAGCAGGTTGACATTTTGGGTTTTTGTTTGAATATCTGGACAATTCTCAGATGGATTGCTGTAACATTTGGTATAGATCTTCATGGTCCCCAGGGGATGAATCCTGATGTGTTCGATTAAGTGGACTAAATTAACTTTAAATTATATATATAATTTAACTCACCCCAATAATCCTAACTCCCGAACCACACACTTTTCATGAACGCAAACCCAGCACACAATCTAGATATCCAGGTTTTGAAACCCGCGTGGGTCTTGGTTGCTTGGCTAGTCCCCATATTAAAAAAGGCTAGCTGAAAATGCCACAAAACTAACTGTGGCTGTACTTAGTGTGATCTAATGTGAGTAGTGTACTTCTTATTGTCATGCCAACAGATGATAGAAGGGTTTGGTAGCGGCACAGCCTGCAGTTGCCTTTATTAATATTGGATGACTGTGCTGTGACTCCACCTGCAGGAAGTCAAAAGAACTCCAGTTTCATTAAATCTTAATGTGTGTGTGTGTGTGAATAAATGTGTTTTTATTTTGCTGTGTGCTGAGTGTGTGATCATTCACTCAGAGAAGAAACGGAGAGTGATGCAATTGAAGATGACGGATTGGACGAGGGGATTTTAGAAGGGCCGTATTTGTTTTCTTAGCTTGGTGGAGCATCTGCTCCGTGTTCCTCCCAGACGTGGCTAATTAGCGACAGGCGAAGGCAGAGCAAACACGCTGCTGCTCTCAAGGATTTATCTCCTTCTGCTTGTCAGATACTGTAGACTCTCACTGGCTACATTTTTGTACTTGTCCACTGCTCAGCAGCATTTTATTAGATTCAGTTTGGGCCTTAATACCAATGAGTCATGGTCTGAATGTCACAGTTTGTCTGAGTATTGTTTCTGACCATGTTCATCCCTTTATGGTCACAGTTCACCATCTTCTAATGGCTGCTTCTTGCAGGATAATGCTCCATGGCACAAAGCTAAGATCGTCTCAGACTGGTTTCATGAACATGACAAAGAGTTCAGTGAACTTCAGTCTCCACACCTGGATCCAGTAGAACGCCTTTGGGATGTGGTAGATCAGGAGATTGGAAGCTTGAATGTGCAGCTGACAGATCGGCAGAAATGTTATAAATCATGTCAACATGGAGCAGTTGAGTCTAAAATGACGCCAAGATATTTCAAACTTGTAGCTTCTCACCTCATACATAAACAGGAAGTTATTCTTGGCCTTTTTTGTAACATACAACATACATTTGAGAGTGGACCTCAAATAGAGCCCTGGGTCACACCAATATTGGAAGTGACAGTAGGTGAAACCATGTCCTTAATCCTTACACACACTGATTTGTGTTTGCAAAAAGAATGTTGTGATCAACTGTGTCAAAGGCTTAGGTTGAGTCTTATCAAATTTAGCTTTAATATCCAAAAAGGAATCCAGCTGACTGATGAAGTAAAGTGATTTTCTCTGAACTGCATCAGTTGCGCTTTGACCTTGACATGCATGCTGCATCACCCTGCTTTAAAAAATAAACGGGAGCGATTTATCCAATTTACAGGCAGCAGGATAAAGCCTCAGATCAAAGGATGCATTAAAAAAAAAACCTTCCTGACAGGATAGGAAAAAGACTCTTTAAACCTCTTTAGGAGCATGGCGTCCATTCCAACCCACATCTGAGCCCTCTGAGTTTCTCAGTGAGCCTAACTGCTTCTGTATCATCCATTGAGGAAGAGATTGTAACCAATAACCAACACCTTCCTTAAACGATGATCACTGGAACCTTTATGAAGGTAGGATTAATTGTAGGACTGTTCCATTGGACTACATTAGTTTTAGGAGGGTGGAAAAACTGAGTGTGCATCACATTAAGAAATTAAATATACCGTTCCATTACGTGTGTGTTCATGCGTGAATGTTGTGGTCTTAAAGGCACCTAGAGGAGCTATTGGTGGCTGGGCTACAGCCATAATAACCAGAGCCCAAAAATAGCCTGCATATCATTAGTATGCTAATACCGTTCGGCAGGAGGCCTTGTCCGCTCCTTCACCTACAAGGTATAATTATGTAATGCATCTCATATAAATGTGTTTAATGCGAGATGATGGTGATTGCTCATAACGAAGCTATTTGGATCGGAGCCTAATTAGCAGCCATCGGAGTCCCAAGATTTCTGATGTGAAGAACTCTCAGATAGATCCTCATTAGACTGGAGTGCCACTGTTTAGACGGGAGTTTCTCTTTTTTTTGTGAGGAGGAGTTCTAATTTTTTTCTATCTTTTGCTGTTTCAGTATTGCCTCATCTACACCCCGATAATATTATTTCCAAAATTCTTGACACTGTGATTAGTAATTTGACAAAAAAAGAAAAAACTCAAGTAGCTCAATTACTACCTTCTTCCCAGAGCTTTCAGCTGCATCTCATGGTCATCATCACCAAATGAGCAATATCAAAATGTGGAAATGATTCAAACTCATTCACACTGTTCTCAGAACTGTACAGCACCACCTTAAAATCACACCCGGATCTTGGCAGGAGCGCTGTAATGGCAGAACGCCAACAACTGACAGGGCTAGCTGGTTTGAGAATCAGCAGCTGAGTGCTTCCCTGCCGCCTGGTTGGTGACATGAACTGTTCGTGTTACAGGGGCCGTGGAGTCATGTGAGGGTCAGGGAAGCTACACTATGATTACCACAATCTGAGATTCTGTTTTCCATGTTGTTGAATGACACCTCAGGTGACAGCAGAGACTTTCACTTGATGGAAGACAGAAGAAAGAAGCAGTTGAAAATGATGAGACATGACTCTGGACAGCAGGAACAAAAGAGCTGATAATCCTCTCAACTTTGCAGTTTTCGATTTAACTTCCCAATTTCTGTCTCTCTCCCTTGGCCTCTCTCTGTCCTTTCGCTTCGACATGCATTATGCAGCAACCCCCCCCCCCAGCCCCCGATTTCCTTCTGCCTTTATTTGCCTCATCCCTCTCTTCTCCACCTCGCTGACAATGCCGCATAACTCCCACCCCGCTCTCCTTGACACCTACCTCTAACGTTTCCCTGAAATGTGGGGACATTTCCTGCTGGCTCAGGAGCAGACAGGCAATAATGAGGACATCAGGGAGATGTGATAGAGGCGTTTTGTGGGGCGGGGGGGGTGTTTTGTTTTTTTGTGTTTTCTTTTCTTTTTGAGGAGGAGAAACACAGACCATGGCTCTGAGCTCCTCCTCCACCACCTCCTCCCTCTGTCTCTGCTCGTTGCTCATTAGGATGCTTCTCTGCCTGCATCCCTCCATCTCTTCATCTTGTCCTGGCATTGCCTAACTAATGTCTTTCCTCTTTCGCACTCTTTTCTGTGCTATAATGGCCATGCATTACTGAGCATAATGTCCCTCACACACAAACTGCTGTATTCCTATGTTTAGGAGACGCTTTGTTGTGTAAAGTACTAGGGTTATACAGTAACCCTGAAGTGGCTCCTTTTCTTACAGCCTTATTTTTGTGCGATTGGCTCCAGCCCCCCCCCCCATGACCCTTAATTGGATAAGCGGTATAGATGATAGATGAATGTTTGCTTGAAGTCCTGGGTTTGCCAAAATGGCCGCCAGTAAATTTGTTACCCAATCTGTCTTTTAAAACATCAATGAAACTATATGACTGACTCTCTGCTTCAACTTTGGCCTAGCAGACTCACTCAGGTAAACGCTTAGGCCTACCTGAAGCACTTTGTGACAGTCGCTTTGGAAAAGGTGCTGTACAAATATGCTTAGTTTGCCAGTTGGTATTCATAGTGTGCTAAAATAAACTGGAACAAATGGCTGATTTGCAGTGTTGCAAATCAGTCTGCAAACCTACTGGTCGACAGCGAAGTATCCACGATCCTCGCTTCAGAGAAATGTTCCAAATCTACATTCTTGTGAAGACACTGGGGGGTTCTCATAAGTACAGAAAACACAGAAGCACACACTCACACAGACACACACACACACACCTCCAGCACAAAATTTGGCTGCTGTTCAGAAAACCCTCAGAGCAGGCCCACTCGCTGAAAACCTGTGTTTTGTTTTTTTTTGGAAGCGGCAGGAAAAGTTGCAGTACTCCTCTCACCCACTCACACTTAGCTCAGCGTCTGCTCTCCCACTCTATCTATCAAGACGCAAGTTTTTGGCAAATGAGTCTCATCACTGATTAAGTTATGAGGACAGCCTCTGAAAAGCACTTGTCTACCTTGAACAGAATGTTGTCCAGTGCTCAAATATGGACTCTTATGTATCCTGAGTGAGACATTATCTCAGAGCTGTAAAAACCCATGTAACAGAAGCTCTTAAAGAAGAGTTTCGTGTCAGGGATCTTAAAAAAATAGATATTTTAAACTGTTTTTGCTTTGATATCCAGGTTAGACAGATCAGCAACATTAGCATCGATGCACAGTTAAGTCCTACATTTTAGGATGGTCATGGACAATGTCTCCACCTGTAACAACCGCAACAACACCAACCCTAACAAATTCAGAGGGCTAATGCAAGCAGACAGCAGTCAGCAGGGAACCAGGAGGTCACACCCAGCAGGGTGCAGAGGCAGACAGAGCAAAACAAAGGCTCCACAGATAATACACACTGTGACTGAGGATGGATTGATGGGAGGCAACTCTACAGACAGGTGGTGTCTGTGTGAGGAGGGGGGGCGCAGCTGGTGGCCAGGTGTGGAACTGCATCTCTGAAATGACAGGAGATAGTAATATGAGGGGCGACAGGAGCTGAACAGTGGATTTTACGTTATGGAGCCAGGAGGAGGATGTAGAGATGAAGCTGTTGCCATGACACTTTGTCACCCTGTCCATTTGATTTTCACAGCACTACCATGGCAACTTCATCCAAAGTGATCATGCTAAGAATATTAAATAACATGGTGAACAGTAGAGATGGATGATATCTCTTTTGGAAATTGGGTATTTTTGACACATATATACAGAAGTGCATAATAAATATGGCTCCATAGGGATTTTAATGACATGCTTTCAGCTGTTGGGGTCACAGTTAAACAGCTAACTGCTATGTGTAGGCCCCCGATGCGACATGTGTGTAGCGCTGCTGCTCTTTCTCTCCTGAAGGTTCTTGTTATCAATCCACTGCATCAAGACATAAGTTGTTCCATTTTTGCAACAGACTCCTCCACAGTGCAGTCAGCAGCAACATTACATCACTCTCTGTTCTGTGATTGTGTTGGTGCTGTCATAATGGAGAGAAGACAACACACACAGAGTGGGTCAGAAGGTTGGGGGTCCGATCCCTGACTCCTCCAGTTTGGGGATACTGAACCCCAAATTTCCCCAAGATGTGCCTGTCAGGGTGTGAATGTGTGTGTTAGTAAAAAAAAAAGTACGTGAGTGCTTAGTACGTGAGTGGGTGAATGCGACCTGTAGTGTAAAGCACTTTGGTTGATAAGACTAGAAAAGAGACTAGAGAATAAGATTGCTATGTAAATGCAGTTACTTTACCATGACTGCTCAGAAAAACCTCAACTTTATTGTTACAGTTTGGTTTTTATTCACCTGCACAGGGTCACAAGCATGGCTGTGGACTCATAGTGTTGCTACATGAACACAACTAGTCTATTGTTACTAAAAGGATAAGTTTTTTTTGTGTGTGTGTACTTGTACATGTACCTTTGTGAGGACCAAAAAAAAAAAAAAGCATAGACCTTATGGAGTGAGGACATTTTGGGAAAGTGAGGACATTCTGGCTAGTCCTCACTTTGTGACAGACCTTCAAAGCTCTGTTTCAGGGTTAGAATTGTGTTTAGGTTAGAGTAAGGGTTGGGGTTAGGCATTCAGTTTTGATGGTTATAATTAGGGTAAGGGACTAGGGAATGCATTGTGTCAAGTAGTGTACCCACAAAGACAGATGTACAAGTATGTGTGTGTATGTGTGTGTAGTTATGTTTCCATAAAAATGTGGCACAGCTTTTGAGCTAATTTCTGAAATTTGAAAAATGAGATCAAATAAAAAATGAAACATAAATAAGACTAAAACTTTTGTGTTTCTTCATACTACCACTAGGAATCCCCTCAGTTGTACCTATATGAGCTTTAATGAGTCAGCTGAGCAGCAGGGATAAGATATGGTTTCTTCGCTGCCACTGCTGAGCCTTTTAAATTTACCCGTGCTGCTGTCATTTGCTTTTGATGGTTTGCAGACAGACAGTAAAACAAAGTTCGCTCAGCTCAGTCAGCTGAGTTCAGAACAGATGCAGAGGAAAAGGTGTGGATGGACTGCGACAGATATATTTGCTATTTTTACACATTTTCTAGTTTGTGTGAGCACATGAGTGACATTCATCAGTCTCACTGTCTGTTAGAAAGCACCTGCTGCTACAGCTGCCTCTCACTGATATGGATTCAGACGATTAGGAGCAGAAAAGCAGCATATTTCCTCAGTAAGATCAGAGGTCAGTTAAGATGGATGGCTTTAATATGAAGACAGTGCTCCTTCTAACTCTGAGGAATTGCTCCTGATCGGGAGAGGGCGTGTGTGTTGTTGTTTGACAGCTTTGTGGGGACGAATTTTAAATGGCTGGAGGGTTAGGTTTCAGGGTTCAGTCTGAAACGCATGTCTGCGTCTCTGTGATTAATGAGCAGGTTCTTTGGGCACTTAAAGCTGTATCTTCCAGTGAGGAACACACACACACACACACACACTCACAGAGTAAAGCTCCCTGGTATGATATTGAACAGTGCTGAGGCCTTTTCTCTGGGAAAGCTGTGAGGTTGTGAGGCCGGAGCGATGCCCGATGGTAATCCTCTCCTGGGTTTTATGCAGTGCACATTTGACCTAATCTGGCAGGCTGGTGTGTGTGATTTTGAGAAGGGGGGTATGTGTGTGTGTGTGTGTGTGTGTGTGTGTGTGTGTGTGTGTGTGTATGTGTGTGTGTACGCACCAGTGCACACAACCCTGATCATGACCCAAAATACGGGAAATTGTGTGTGTGGGGGGTGGGGCGTGGATTATAAAAAGATTAAAATGTGCGTTTCAAGCCATAGCAACAACATTTTTAATGAGGAGACTCTGCAGTCTCTAAACTGAATTTCAATCCTTTGGTTTGGACTTTGATACTTTCTGTTAAGTCATTCACTTAGACAGGTAAACATTTAGAAATTGGTTTTGTCTCAGGGTGGGTGGGTTTCTCTCCACTCTGGTTCAGAACAACATATCTCAACAAATGTGTCCGTGAGTGCCCCTGAAGTGTGGTTTGTCCGGTGACTTGCTGTGTTCCCCTTCCCTCTAAGGGGGGACCCTGCACCGTTCTCTTGGTCTAGTGTATTCCACATGGTGAAGGAGGACTCGTCTCTGCAGACCTCCTGTGGTTTGTGGTCCTACTATAACATCCCTCTCTGTGTAACTGTGGACGGACTGCTGCCGTCACAGTTTGATCACGTCCTGCTTTGACGTCCTCAGTCACCTGAGGAGGTGCTCTTCTGTTCGGCCTTAAATATCACCACATCACTGTCATCGAACATCTTTGCCATAGGGCTAAATGCAGATGTCACTTCAGTCACTGTACCTGCCTAACCACACACACAGATAGCAGGCACACAGGCAGAGTGTGGGTTTTGTCAGTGTCACAGAGCTGTGAAACATCTCAGCTCGGAGCGGCCTTTCACAGTACATCACACATCATAAGACACTGCATGACGTGACATGAGAGAGCGAAAGAAGAAACATGAGCACACACACATGTAGCAGACATGTCGCAGTCAGAATCCTGTCTGAGGACAACGTGAAGTGAAGCAGAACAGTCGAACACACTGTAAAGACAATGTTTCTTTGTGTTTGTGTGTGTAGGTGTTTATGTATACACTCCACTTTAGTGCCGCTGGGGTTCACAGCCTCAGAGTGTTCCCATCACCACAAGGACCACTGTTGCCTTCACCTTCCACATCTTTTCTAGCTCTTCTTCCAGCCCTTGGTATCTCTTGAGATTCTCATGTTCCTTCTTCCTGATTTGGCTGTCGCTTGGGATTGCTGCATCTGAACCCGTCAGGGGCAAAAACAAGCACTTTTAGTGGATGTAATTTGACACTGATAGGCGGCTGTTTGGCAGGTGTCAGGTTTATCTTTTTTGCTCGGTCGTGTACCCAATCGCATCACAAGATTTAAATCCCGATCAGTCATATAATAAAACCCAGGTTCATGATTCCCAGAGTTCTCCTTTAAGCAGCATCCATGACTGTCAGGGGTCGATTACATCGCTCATCTCAGCATTATTATGATGTAAAAACGCTGATGGTGAGCAGCTCTGCTGTGCATTTACAGAGAGGTTTTTCAGAGAGACCACAGCAGATCATGCACTCCACTGAACCAGTGACTCAGTTGAGCCCTGCAGTCTTGTGCGGCGGCCCTGTCATGTTTCAGCCACGGCAGGCGGGTGAGTGTAAATAACGCAAGCGAGGAGGAAGAGAGGAAATGCAGCTCAGAGGGAGGAATGTAAAGAATTTCAGCTGAGTGGAGCGTGGAGGACTTCACATGAGCTGCAGGGCTCAGTCCACAAATAAGAATCTATCACACTCCAAGAATGACAATGGATTTAATTTTCATGTGTGTGTGTGAGGAAGCCGACGCCCTGAAATTCCTTCCAAACAGCACTCCTTCAATTTTTTTATTCCCCGCTCCCCCATATACTCACCTCCTTCCCTCCATTCATCCTCCACTGTTACTGTGGTCACAGTTGTCATGGTAAATTACCATCCTGTTATGCAGATACACTGAATTGCCTTTCCCATGATCCTATGGGAAGAGTTGAGGCCCGGGTCTGAAGACACAGACAACATCTGTCTGTTCCTCCCACCCCTGTGTGTGTGCGTGTGTGTGTGTGTGTAGAGGCGTCTTTTATTTACTTTCCAGCGTAAAACCAATCTTCTCAGCGTTTGCTCCATCTGAGTGATTTCTCCTGAGGACGTTGAGTGTTGCTTTGCATTTGCAACATTGGAGAGTGGTGTCTTTACCGCAGCCTGTCTCACAGCCTCAGGGAGGTGCTTCTTTATTCATCCAGAGATGCGTTCACATTACACTCACTGTTGCTTTTCATGGGCTTCAGCTGAGGAACAATGTATTAAAGCATCTCACCTGTTAAACTCTTTCTTTTTAAAGTGCTGTAATAGTATGATCACTGGATCAAGCTATGAGAACTAACTTCCTGTTGTATTTCGACCCTGTTCTCCTCACACAGTATCCATCCTCGCATCTCTCCCTCCACACTTCCCCCGCAGCTCTCTCTGTCATGCCTCACAGTCTGAAAACCCCTGCCACAGTGCGGCGGTTCCCAAAGTGGATGCTGTGGCACTGGCACCCTGGGGTGTCTCATGATCTGTTCCTTTCTTTCTGGTCTTTTTATTATTGTACATTCTCAGTTACAAAAAGAGTCAGCATTTACATTACAGAAGAAGGAAGTGTTATGATATACAGTATACAATATCAGAAGAAAAATGATTAAATATGCTCCTATGCAACTAACAGCACTTTTGCTTGTTGTCATAGTAACACAATGTGTTCTCAGGGACAGGTAAGTTTTCCAGGTTCAAAGCAATGCAAAAAATAGCATGAGAGAAAGTAAGATTTATCACCTTAAATTCTTATATTTAGTGTTCAGCTTTGATTAGTTTAATGTCAATTAATAATTTAATTAAATTTCTAACTGCACAGCAGCATAATGAGCACAAATATGCAAGTTAAAACTGCTGAATTCTTTTTTTTTTCAGGGGCTGAGATGTTAGCTCAAGCAGGTTACACCCTGTGTTATTTGTTTTCTCAGCTTGCAAAAGCAAATTCTTGCACCAGGTAACAGGGTCGTTTTTTTAGCTGACAAGGGTGCATATGCACATATGTTATGTCTGTGGGGTTGTGCATGTGGGTGCCATGGGGAAAAAACATTATAAAAAACCTGTGACAGGGTGCTCAGTTTAGGAAGGAACCATCTCTATAGTGCATATGTATTATGATCCATATTGTGAGACACAGCTCAGCTCTATAGGAATCAACAGGCAGGTTATGAATCTCTTATGAAAGCTTGAAATCTTGTCCTCGCTTATAGCTCATGAAAGTGTGGCAAAAGTAAGTGTGCTCCAGCTGTCGTTTCAGTGTGTCAGAGACATTTAATATGCTGCTTATCTCATTGTCAGGTTGTAGCTACAGGTTGTGAACAGTAATTAAGCTGACATTCTCTGCCCTGGCACCCAGCACAAGGTGACAACACGCTCAAACTGAGATTTAGTTATTTATAACTTAAGGAAGTTGCCAACGTAGAAAGCTAAAATCCAAGTAGGTTAGAGAAGAAGGCAACTGGATTAGATATATCTAATCCCAAGCATTGAATCCTGATCATGCCAGATTGCATAAATTCCATCAACATGATTTGAAAGTTAAATCTTCCCAATTTTATTGTATCATGTTCAGCTTTGGTTTTCTAACTCAAACTTTCACAAATTTAGACCACTGACAAATAGCAAGGTGTCTTGACAGTGCTTAACACTCAGGGAACCATCCACAGGAATCCAAAATGGAGGAAGCTACTGTCGCTAATTTGCAGTGTTCCAAAATGTTCTTTAATAGCAGTCTGCTCTGCTGGAGCATGAACTGTTCAACAAAAGAGTAGTGGTTTACACACAGTACTGACTCGACGGTTGAATGTTCAAATAGGTCTTATAAATGAACTGTGTGGATTTATTGTCCCTGTTATCAACTGAGCAAAGCTAACAAGCTGAACTGACCATTAACAAGCTTTTTTTTAGCTCAGAGAGCTTTATTTTATGCCTATTCTATCTGCTGCTAGCAAGGATGTGAACGACAGACAGAGCTAGTTAGCATCAGTAGGCTACTAGTATGTAATCTTAGCATCTCTGGTCAAATATTTGAAGTAATCCAAAGTATAAGACAGCAAAAGTTTTTTTTCCCACCTAAATACATATGTATATTTTGGTAAAGGGGACCATTCACACATTCCTCTTTAAATGGACATTGACACAGTAATTAGGAACCACCTCTGAAACTTTTTCCCTTTTGGAGCGTTAGCATAGTTAAAGAAATGATGAAAACTTTGGGGACTTTGAGGGAAAGTTAGGGACTTTTTTTCCTGATGCTGAGTTTCAAATCTGTGTCTAAACTCTAAACTATTTAAATTTCTCTCTGTATGACTGTTATATCATTGCTTTTAAATAGAAGTGTACATCTGTATCATTTTGTACATTCAGAGATTTGCATTCAGAGCATACTAGTGTGAGTTTTAAGCCCATTAAAAATCTAAAAATAGCACACCATGCTTCTCTAAAACAAGTGCAGTGCTAATCAGTAGTGGGGTCCAAACTTTTTCACAGTATCTCGGCTGTTAGTGCAGCGTCTGCAAGACTCCTCCTGACTCCTCTTTGTCGTCCCGTCTCTCGGCGCCGCAAACCTCAGCAGAACAGACAGAGAGCAAAGACTTTGTTCAAGACAAATATAGAAAAGCAGATAAAGGGGAGTCGGGAGCAAACGACAGAGCGAGGCAACGGAGATGAAACGGACGAGACGGAGCGTGAGACCAGACAGAATGCGTGCAGGATTCCTGTGAGATCTCCTCTCACGCTGTCTCTGCAATGCTTTGAAAGCGCTGCACAAGGGGAACATCTCAAAGTGATGGGGTGTTGAATGGATTCTCCATGCTTTCCTCTCTCTACCTATCCGTCTGATCCCCTCCCTCTCATCTTATTCTCTTGCTGCCATTTTTTTTCTTTCTCCCTGCAGTCAGAGCTGCCTCTTTAGTTTCTACCTCAGGCTAATGGATTGTTCGTAGATGACCTTGGTGGGATACAAGGATGTGGAGGTGGATCGATTTAAAAATAAAAAAAAAAAAAATAAATAAAAACATCTGAATGGACTGTGACCTTGAGGACAGGATCACGAAAATTGCACATAAATGCTCTGAAATCACGGACGAGAGGTCACAGAACTGCTGGCCATAAATTGTGATGTGATTAGTTGAGAACTTGAATTGAAAAAAAAAAAACAAAGTCACACGGGTCAGAAGAAACAATTTTTGACCTCTTTTGATAGCTGATGGTAGATAGATGGCTTGGTTCCCGGCTGGACGTGAACTAGGAACGCTGGTGGTTTCGTGGTCGGCGCCTCAACCCCTAATCCCGGGAAACGAAGCGCCTGTGCTTCTCTTCACTCTTGAATCAGGACTTTCAGACTGATTACAGCTTAAATACTCTCTCAATAGCTGTCAATAAGCCTCCATTACAGTCAGAAACCGAGATACAGTTGAACATGCACTTTCTGTCCTCTCCCTGGTCCTTAGTTTCACCTCATGACTCCCGTCCCTCTTTGCAAATTCCCTTTTTTTTTGCATCCTTAATGTTTTCCCAGACCATTCACCTTGATATGTTTCTTTTTTTTTTTTATTTTGCTTTGACTAATGCTCCAGTTTGTCCTCTTTGGAGCTGAGTTAGCTTTGAAAGATTACATATCCGCGTGCTAAAAGCCATACCTCCCTTTATAACTGCTAATTGGCTGTCAGTGCTGCCTTTGCAAGCAGTACTGTCACTTTGTAGCGTACTTATGTTATTTAACTGGAAAAGAAGCTCTGTCTCCATTGCATTTCACACATGAAGGAACGTTTAACAGGGGGATCGGCCGACTCTGACTCATACCTGGGGTTATAGCGAATCATTAGGAGCGCAGTCTGACCGACCTCCTGTCTGTCTGTCTGTCCCACAGTCACCTGTCTGGCTCCAGACTCAGGGACCTCCTCTACATCTGCAGCCCCTTCATCAAGCGAGCCTGCCTCATCTTTGGCTATGTGAGTCCTTAATATTTATTTATTTATTTATTTAGAATATTGTCCCTTGCATTATTGTGATATTGTAATGCGGTCCTGCCCCTCCTTGCCCCCACTCCCCGCCCCCTCCTCCAGGTGGTGATCATCATGTCGTTCAGGCTTTGGCTGATGGGTGGATCCATGCCTCTCTTCTCTGAACAGGACAACCCCGCCTCCTTCTCACCTCACCTGCTTACCAGGTCAGTGTCTCACACACACACACACACACACATACACAGGCAGGGTGTCTCTGGTGCAGAGTCAGTAGGAGGTAGTATTACGGATCGTGGGTGCCAGCGACAGCAGCGAGGTCCGGCGGTCCTGTCAGCGGTGTCTGTGTTTGTCGTTGTTGATGAGACAGCAAATAATCTGTCATTAGCGCTGCGGCAGTGAAAAATAGCTCTCCTCTCCCTCGGCCTCCTGGGAAAATTCCAGCAGATTCACATATCCTGTCTCTGTGTCCATCCTGCTCGCCTTCATTTTCTCATCTCATTATTTCTGCTCCCTGATGGCTGAGCTGAGCCTCCACTGCTCCCTGACCACCTGTCTGTCTCTCTGTCTCTGTCTGTCTGCCTGCCTGCCTTGCTAACACTTGTCTGTCTCTGCCTTTGTCTGTGTCTGTCTGTCTGTCTGTCTTTGTCGTTCTGTTTTTCTCTGTTTGTCTCTGTTTGTCTCTTCCTTGCTGTCTCTCTGTCTGTGAGCACATAGAGCAAGACTTAAACCTTGACGGCTGTCTTACTGAGACACTATTAGACATCTGTATGAGACAGAGCCCTGACCCATGTGTTTGTGTGTGTGAG
The DNA here is from genome assembly GCA_037833715.1 of Toxotes lorentzi. Lineage (NCBI taxonomy): Eukaryota > Metazoa > Chordata > Actinopteri > Toxotidae > Toxotes > Toxotes lorentzi. The sequence goes on along the minus strand of JBBMJY010000015.1, from coordinate 15,417,898 downwards.
TATATTTATGAATTCCACCTCCATCTGAGATGTAGCAGTGATAATCCATCATGTTAGTGTCTCTCTGCCACTCCATTTATAACTCATCACAGCAGCATCCTGACTGTCATTAATATAGTCTGTTTATACGTGTGTGTGAGTGTGTGTGTGTGGAGAGAGAGGTAAATCAATTTATAGATCCCCTCATGTCTCCTTGTCTTTTTCTGTCAGCCAGTTTCTATCTTTTCTATCCTTGGTGTGTGTGTGTGTGTGTGTGTGTGTGTGTGTGTGTGTGTGTGTGTGTGTGTGTGCGTGCGTGCACGTGTGTTTGTGTGATGACAGTTTCAGAATGATGCGTCACCTTTCATCCTCATCATCCTCTGCAGTCTGAGCTCTACCGTAACCACCAGATCCAACACATGCTCTGGTCTCTCTTAGACACGCACACACTCTTTCTATGTATTAATGTGTGCGATGGCACATGTGTATGTGTGTTATTGTGTTTATACTGGGCTAACATCTACAGAGAGGAGGGTGAAAGCTGTGGATTCAGCTGTGGCTTTTCCATTTTTTCTAAAGGTCTTGTGGTGTGTGTGTGTGTGTGAGTGTGTTTGTGTATGTGAAATTGGACATACTTTGTGTTTCAGTCTGTCTGAGAGAGGATAAAGAGTTTAAAAGCATAAAAGCCCTGAGAGGCGAGTGAGAACAAACAATCCTGCTGATCCATTCTCTGAGTCTTATCTAAATTGTTTTCTCTCCTGTGTTTATGACTGAAGAACAGGTGGAGAAAAAAAAGATTTTGTCAAGAGAATTTTTCTAAAGTTCCTCAGTTTGGTTCTCATCTGTGAAAACAGGAGAAAAAACATTTTGCCAGGTGGAAAAAAAGTTTTTTGCAGTTTTGCAGTTTTTGCACTTTTTGTGTTTCAAGTGTTTGAAGTTGTAATGCTCATTTCAACCACAAGAGGCCACCACCCTGGTCCAAAGTTTTCTTCCTGGTGATTTTTAATCTCTCCATACACTCTAAACGCAAGGTTTGTATATATTGTGTGTTAGCAAGTTACGTGACATTACTGTCATGTCTCAAAAGAAATGTATTTTAATCAGCAAAGGCTTTGTGACAGAAAGTTAGATGAGGAGGTATAAAAAGCAAGTTCTCCTATGGAGCTGGTCCTGGTGCCCTGCAGACTTTGGTTGGAATCCTGTTTTGTTTTTTGACCATGGTGCTGGAGCCGGATGTGGATGAGGGACCAGTTTGGAAAATGTTGTCCTCCCTGTCCATGTCTGGCCTGCAACAAAGTCCCCTGGTCTGGTTTATAATCTCAAACAAACAGAGGGAAATAGAGGTCCAGGAGAACAGGATCAGATGTCACAATATGCAGATGATGTGGAACAGTTGTATTCAGTTATTCTTCTTGAGAAGTTCTTGTTCTTTGTATTGTTTTTAGTTGTAGTTGATATTATTGTTTCTTTTCTGTATGATTTATGTGATTCATGTATAACAATTTACTGAATCTGTGATTTATCAGATTGAAAATGGTCTTGGTTCACACCAAACATCCTGGACTCCATCTGATCCAAACAGATTAGTTTTAATTTCATCAGATCAAAGAATGTGAATATTCCTCAGGCTTCTTTTCATGTTCTTTGACAAAGTTTAATCCTACAGTTTTGTGCAGGTCCTTTGAGATTGACTTCCTGCAGAGTCACAAGTCTCACAATCTGGTTTCTGACTTGTTCAGGAAATTCCTCACCATGTGAATCCATGTGGCCTCAGACACAGTCCAGGTCAAAACTCAGGCAGCTGTGTAGTTCACAGGTTTTTTTATTACTTTGTTCATGATGCTTTATTGGGAATCACAGGTGTGATTGGACTTGGGGGCCTGTATTTTCAATCTAGTCTGTCTAACCTATTTGATTTTAATTATACATAAGATCAAATAACCTAAAACTAATTCAGTTATTGTAAGATGGTAACATTAGACAGGCTCGTCCCACACCAAGTGTGTCTCCGTCTGACCCGCTCTGGTCCTTGTTGTTTTAGTAGAATCAGAAAGCCAATTCACTGCAGTCAGATCCATACTCCAGAGAGCCACGAAGGTCTCAAACCCACTAAGAGTAATGTAGAGAAAGACGACGGCAGCAAGAAGCAAACACAGCATGGACTGACGTGATTTTAAATCGAAATAAGTGAGAAGATAAGTTGGTTAACTGATCACAGGACTGAGACAGAAGATGCCGTTTTGTACGTGAGGAGGTGTAGAACAGCTGAGAGGGCTACTTCACACTTGAAACACCTGATTAGACCCCATCAGACCAGAATCAGGAGAGCAGAACGCCCACACACCACCTGACAAATGACTTTTTTTTGTTCTTTCTGCTCCCTGATCCCTCATTACTGTTTTCTCTCTATGCTTCTGCTTCTTCTCCTGCCTGTGAGCTGCTGCTTTTCTGTAGTGTGTGTGTGTGTGTGTGTTGAGGGGTGGGGAGGCAATTTGTGGTTAGAGGGCTTTGCAAAGTGCGGAAAAGGGAATTGAATTTATAACCCAGACTCATCAGATGACGGCAGGTGGAGAACATTCTGCTGTCAGCACCACATTGGAAGGCTGCCTCATCTGTGTGTGTGTGACAACCTCTGCAAGTCCTCTGCAAGTCTTTGTCTGCCTATTGACCCGAGCCTGTGTTTATTTCAGACACGGTGTCCCGTGTCCCTCTCCAGCCGTCAGTCTCTTTAATAGCCAATCTGAACAGAAGTCAGGGGAACAAAGGGAGACAGCAAAGGGAGCAGGGGGGATGAGGGAGGAGAAGGAGGAGCTCGGGCTCCTCTTCGTCTTCATGACATGTTTTCATTGCCGTGTTCAGTGGAGCTTTGGCCCCGTCAGCAGGTGGCTTCACAGCCACATCGAGCTCCAGACTCTCCCAGTGAGATCGTCCTGGAGGAAATCGATGGTCCTCACTGAAGGACTGCTCAGAATTCAGTCCTACAGGGCCCCTGTCTGAATCGATGAGGACTTAAACTCACCGCCTTTCATGTGGAAACCTTGTTTTGGAAGAGTCAGAGGGTAGAATCGACTCGAGAGAGGCGCTCGGGTTTACTGACAGTCAGTGGTGGGAAAAGAATAATAATGACTCTAACTATCTTTTCAGAGGTTTATGCCACATTCCACAGAGCTTCAGTCAGGTGATAACAGCTGGTCGTGCGTTAGGGGAGATGGAAACCTGTGCCTGCGTTCAAATACTCTGGCATTAGCTGCCCACAGACTCCTTGTTGATGACCTTTGACCTCCCTCAGTCAGTCCTTTGAGGTCAAACTCATCGACCAGGAGTCGGCGGAAGGCCAGAGAAGGATCAAGGAGGACTTTCACCTCTGGCGCCAAAGACAATCTGGACCCGTCCCAGCTGCTTTCAGCGTGCGCTGCAGATGACAGGGGATGCAGCTAAAATGATGCTTTTTTTGTACTTAAAACAGTTTTTAAAAAAAATTTCACTCAGTATCAATATTCAACCTTGGACAAACGTTTGTTTTTATTTTCTTTTATCTTCTTTATCTTGAACTGTGAAACACTTCATATTGGAGATAAACAGGATGATTGTGAATGTGATAAATGAATATCGCTGCTGTGTGACTCACATTCGTCCCTCTCTTCATCTCTCCATCTCCTCTCCCCAGGGTCCTGACCTACTCTTACCTGCTGTCGTTTAACGCCTGGCTGCTGCTGGCGCCTGTTGTGCTGTGCTACGACTGGCAGGTGGGCAGCATCCCGCTGGTGGAGTCGCTGGACGACGCGCGCAACGCGGCCACCGTGCTGCTGGCCGCCGCGATGGTCACCCTCTGCCTGCGCTGCATCCTCTCACTGCAGGTAAGAATGAGGACGTGACGAGGAGCTAAGAAAACCACGTTTCCCATGAGCTCCGTCCATCCTCCTGATGTTTGTCAGGTGTCACTGGTTTGTCATTACCATAGCAACCAAGGTAACACTGACATGTAACCTGACTCATCCTGGAAATATTCCAGATGTCTCTTATTGGTAAAACAGAGACTAGTTGAACTAATTAGCTACATTTGTCATGATCAACCTCAGCTGTTGTTTGTGGCTTTTGTTGTTTTTGGTTTTGTATTTTCTGTTTTATTTTGTAGTTACATCCCTTGTGCTCTGATGTTACTTCCTGTCTTTGTGTTTTGTTTTGTTTTTCCCCCCTCCTTTTTCTGATTGGCTGTCCCGCCCTGACGTGTGTCACCTGTCCCCAGTTACCTCTTAAGTATTTAAGTCTCCTCTTTCTCTCTCGATTCTTCTCAGCTCAAATGCCTTTTGATAGTTTAAGCTACAACAGCTCAGTAATCTTTTTTTTTCTGAGACGGTCTTTAAATCTTGAAGAGTAATAACAGTTCATTCTCTCTCTCTTAATAATAATGACAGTCTTTTTGAGTGGTCTGCTAAACAGCACAGTTAAGGAGCTATTAATCAGTCCGCCCTCAGATCCCAACGGGACTCTTAATTAGCGCCTCATTAAAAGCATATGTGCTGAAAGGCTCCAGCCCAGTCAGGTCTCTGTATGTTCAAAATACAGAATACACAGCACAGCATCAGCTGGGAGGAAAATGTACCAAGCTTCAGCTAAAGAATCACTATAGTTCACTATATAATAACATACCTTTCCTGTTATTGCCAGAAACTTTTACTAGAAACCTCCACAAGGAGTCAAATCCAGAAACAGGTCCGTCGTTGCTTAGAGACGCTGCAGCCGAGAGTCATCATATAACATGTACAGTCACATGATGACTGGCAGCTATCTCTCACTCCTCTTCTTACTACCGTCACACAACAGCTGAACATGTTACTCTGAGAAAGGTTTGTCGGTTGTTGTGTACTTAGAATGAATTTCCTGGCTACTGAAAACTAATATATAGCTCTTGGCTGTATACACACTTCAAACACACACTCACATGCCATAGGTTTTCATCTAGTCTTCACACATCCTCACTCAGTATGACTTTACATTGTCAAGCCATGCTCACCTCACCCGCCTCCTGTTACCGTGGAGACAGACCTTGCTCTGTGAAAAGTGTGTGTTCATGTATGTATACAGTGTGTGTTTTCCGCAGGGGACGAATCAGCAGCAGCTTTTTGTTAAAAAAAAAAAAAGAAAAGCAAAAAACAAAAACTCTCGTTCTCCCTTCGCCGCTCCTCTTTCCCACGGCGCCTCTTTGCTTATCTCCGTCTCACATTTCAGATGATATTTGGTTTCGAGGAGTCCTCACTGAGCTGCTTCCTCAAAACACCATGTTTTCTTGGCAGAAAACATCATTTAGCTGCACTAAATGCTGCCAGGTGTTGCTTACTGCTTCCTTCTCCGGCTGTTTACTCTGCCGATCTGTATTCATATCCGGTATCCTGTTCTCTGCAGAGAGAAAGTCTCGCTCTCCAAGAAGTCAAAATATTCAGAAGAATTTTCTTTTCATCCATCAGAGCTCCAGCGGTGAAGGAGGGAGCGCCGTGTGCCTCTGAGTATACACGAAGAGCCGCTTTATTTGTCCAGGACATTTTGTACACGGAAGTTGTTCCTTGAATTCAGCTTGTCTTCGACAGCCTCTCTGCACTGCCTGAAGAGCACGGCACATGATATAAACCCTGACTGTAAGCCTTATGTAGAGCAACTTAACACACTGTTTTAGCTTGAACACACACCCCTCACAAATGCATTCAGAATCCATAACTTTGGACAAAGCCAGGCCAGCTGTTTCCTCCTGTGTCTAGTCTTTATGCTAAGCTAAGCTAATCCTAATCCACACACACACACATGCAGCTGTCAGTATGAACAAGTTTTCCTGACCTTTGCGACCTTTTCTCACTGCGGTCTAGCTCTGTATAAATCGCACACCGCTGACCCCGCTGCGACCTCTGGAAATAATTGGCGCTCCAGCGTGCCTTCTCCCCGCCCTCTCCCTCGACCCCTGGATGTGATCTGATTCTGTGTTAATGACCTAGCCGCAAACCCAAAGAGCCTATCTCGACTTCCGTCCTGTGTTAAATGAAGGAAGTCATTTTGGTTCACAACACCCAAAAAAATGTGATCTCAGTAACTTTGACTGTGATGTGATTGTTGGTTTGATTCTCTGTGAATCTGCTGATGCAGTCTCTAGAGCTTAACTCTGGAGCCAGCAACAAAAAAACATCCAGTGAAGCAGCAGCTCTGAGGACGGAGACAGCTTGTTGATGAGGGAGGTCAGAGCAGAATGGTCAGACTGGTTGGAGGTAGAGCAGGTCGTCCACTAATTGGAAGGTCAGTGGTCCGATCCACAACCTCTCCAGGTCGCATGTCGGACTTGGGCAAGATATGTCTTTGGGCAAGTTACTGAACCCCAAATTGCCCTTGATGGTTGTACCATCGGTGTGTAAGTGCATATGAATGTGTGTGTGAATGGTTGAAGAGTGTAAAGCGCTTTGAGTTGTCAACCCAAGCTGTGTGTCAACAGTCCAGGCTGGTGGTGTGATGGTGTGGGGAACCATGGTCTGAATGCTTCAGTCTATGTGTGAGGACTGACCAAAATGTCCTCATGATGGTTTCAAATCAAAATGTGTCCACACAACCATAGAAAGACATGTACACACACACACACACACAGTTGTAGTAGTTGCAGGGATTGTATGGCTATAGTCATCGCTACTGTGTGTGTGTGTGTGTGTGTGTGTGTGTGTGTGCGTGTGCGTGTGCACGGTGCCAGCCCATCTGTGGTTTTGGCCGGCCTTTACAATGTGGGCTGCAGATCTTCAGTCAGTTTCCGTCTTCTCCTCCTGGATGGTCCAGCTGGGTCCACTCGCAGAGGTCTGGAGAAAACTCAAAGTGAATCAGAATGAGCTCTCTGGAAGTCCCTAGGCAGCCATTTCTGTTGGCTGAGAGGGAGAAAATCCTCCCTCTGAGATTAACATCTCTGGTTTGATTTCTGTGTCGGGGTAGAATCTTTCAGAGGCATCGTTTAAATAACCAACCGTGTCTCATCTTTGTATCTTACCAGCTTACGGGTTTTGTATGTGATTATTGTAGAGGTGGGTGACAAAACATGTTTGTCATATCTATCCCTTTAATATCTCTGGCTGTGTTAGACCACCGTGGACCCTGTTGGAAATGAATACGTATTGAAACTGAAACAGAACAGCTTGGGTCCCCTCCTTTTTGTCTTGTTGATCTGTCTCTCATTGGTTAATGTCAGTCCACTAAGCAGGAAGTGACATGATTGTCCAAATTTTTAGTACCGCATGTTGGAAATGATCAGTGTGAACCCAGTGAGTCTGCCAGCCACGAGCCAAGATCAGACTGTCACAGTGGTTAAATCATCCACCGGTTACTGGATGGCACAGTGCAGCACACAGAGGGGCTTAGGTGATTAAAACAAGGAACAGAAGAAAATAAAAGATAAGAGTCAAAGAGGAGCCGAGGATCAAAAGATTGAGGAAATAACGATAGAGCAGCTGAATACAGGATGAGGAAGAAAACAAAAAGAGATTAGAGAAAAGAGGGTGGGCAAGGGAAAAGGGAGTCTGATGCCAGGCAATTAGGCTCCACCGGAAACCACAGCGATGAAGTCTTTGAGTCGTTATTTTCATTGGAGGTGATGCCACAAATTTGGTACAGTCGACAGTTTGCTTGGGTTATAGACTGCTTCTTTTTTAGGAATCAAACTTAACTGACAGTTGATGGGATTCGCTTTTAACTGAGGGACCAGTAAACAAGCCAAGACCTCTTCAGTCTGAGGCCATGGTACCCTGCCAGAAAAGAGGGGCATCGCTCCGTCCCGGCTGGGAGAGAGTCACTGTCCCATGTGAAGGAGTTCAAATACTTCCAGGTTCAGACTCAGGAGTTCAGACTCTTCAGGGAGTCGAGATGGAACGCAGCCTAAAGGTAAAGCTTGCAATGTAGTGGCTGATCTACGTTCAAATCCTAGTCTGTGGTCTTTAGTCTTGGGAAGTGACTGACCTCAGAGCTCAGAGAAGAACTCCTGCTACCTTGTGCCGCAAGAAGCCAGTTGAAGTGATTAGGCTATTTGATAAGAATGCCTCCAGGATGCCTCCCCGTGGAAATACTCTAGGCATGCCTAACAGGGAGGAGACCATGTGGCAAACCAAGAACACACTGGTGAAATATAATAGTAATAGTAAAAAGTGTCGCTTGATGTAACACGTATGACAGATGGAAGGACTAATAGAGGGAAAAGGTGTTCACGTATTTGAAGTGAGAAAGGAACAGATGCAGAGAATCTAACTGAAGAAAGACACTAATAGTTCCATAAGGCAACTTATCACAGAGCGGATGGATGATCAGAGAAACTACATAGTGAGAAAGAAACTAACTGGTGAACAGGAAACCCCAACAAAGATGAGGTACGTGCTGGAGAAGGTATGAGGAGGAGGGGGGAGGTTTGCCTTCATGATACAAGGTTTTAGTAGGAAATCAATAATATTGACTTCTACCAAGGTTTTTTTTCTTCCATTATGGTTTTCATTGACGTCCTTTCAAAAAAGGGACATGAGAACAGGAAAACTGACGATGTGAGAAAAATACCTTTGTAAAAAAAATACCTCATGTTTTTTTTTTTTTCCTCTACCGGAAGTGGGTGATTTCAGCCTTCCATTTTCTGGTCAGTGATTTAAACTTGTACGGTGCAGGTATCCAGGTTATCATTTAAAGTGTGCTGAATTAGCCATTAGCAGTTCCTATTGTACAAACAGATGTACATGCTGCTATCCCTGGATTCTGGTGATGCTGAAGAAAACTTAAATGCATTTTCACTGAAGTTCTGAAGCATCTTTTTCTATGATTTCTAAGGGGATTTGCAGGTTGTTGTTTTTTTTTTTTATTCATAATGAACAACAAGTCACACTGAATGATATCCACTTCATCTCTCTGGCACCATGCCTGGGGAGACGTTTGTCTCTTTTGGCTTTGTCTTTGTGTGTCTAGTATAATTTCCTGCTGGTTAAAATGCCAAGTTAAATTACTGAGGAGCACAGTAAATGTTTCACTCTCCAGTTCTCCTGTAATGTTCATCCCATCCGAATGGGACTTTAGACCCTATCTCTGGACACATCTTTGTATTTACATCTGCTATTGAAGTCTTTCAGTATCAGTTCTGCTGATATTGTGATTGGACTTCAGTATGAATGTTAGGTAGGCTCTGGAAAGGCACATTTGTTAGCAATTATGGTGCATCTCAGGTCAGGGGAAGTGAAGTTGAGGGTCATATGATAGATGGAGGTGCATAGTCTCCTTTACAGTAGCCTTACAGTAACTAGGCTAATGTTACTCACACTGAAAGAAGAGCCATTGGTAGAACTAGAACTGATCCCTACCCATCAAGTGACCCTTCTACTCTTTAAAAATATACCATTAAAAAAAAAAGATCAACTACATTAGTAATTACCATAGGTCCACTTACAGCCTATGATGCTATCAGTAGCTCTTTATGGTAGTATCAATATCAGCAGCCAACAGTGTGTTTGTATTCCTGTCTCTGTCATATTCAGGTCATTACAAATGGATGGCTGCTTCATTAGCTCTAAAGTGTTTGTTCATCGTGTGTCTATAATCTATATATATATATAACTATAGATCTCTTCCAGGCTTTGTCTCAGAGGCTGTCAGTGAGCCCGCTGACAGCAGAACAAGCCTGCTATCTGAGCCGGGCACTAAATCAGACCTCTTCACACTTCCCTCGCTCTCGTTACCGCTAACGAGCCCATCCAGTGAACCCGGCGCGGGTGGGGGGGCCGCCAGCTCCGCCAATTAGAGGCCTGTTTGTTCAAATAAACACAGCCACGGTGGGATAACATGGGAAGGAGAGAAGTCGGAGGCTGAGAGGCATTATGAAAAATGAATGGCCTCAGATAACGGGCTCTATAGAGAAAGGAATTAACCGTAATTTGATAATTTGATCTCCTTAATTGCTTCTCGGTTGCACGGATGATTGTTAATATTTAAGACAGATTGGTCATGGCTGCTGAACGTGCATGCGTCTATGCGTGTGTGTGTGTTGGCAGAGTCAGGCACATATTACCATTCATAATGAATGTGCTTTTCAGCCATTCTGTTTGAAGCGGTTACACTTTTGACTTGGTTTATTGAAAGCTGTGATGCCAGGTTTGTTTTACTGTGAATATTCTCATATATCTGTGTGTTTGTCTTCTTCTTCTTCTTCTTCTCTCTCTCTCTCTCTGCAGAAGCAGGAGAGCAGGGAGGTGCTGGTGGGGATGTTGTTCCTGGTGTTTCCCTTCATTCCTGCCAGTAACCTGTTCTTCAGAGTCGGATTTGTGGTGGCCGAGAGGGTTCTCTACATGCCGAGGTGAGTGTGTGTGTGTGTGTGTGTGTGTGTGTGTGTGTGTGTGTGTGTGTGTGTGTGTGTGTGTGTGTGTGTTCCCACACA
>JBBMJY010000015.1:15387440-15400879 GCA_037833715.1 Toxotes lorentzi | reverse complement strand
CTCTCCACCTCAATACAACATTTAAATAGAGTCAGTGGTTTAAAAAAAGAAGTGGTATCTGAATTAGAAACGGATCAAGCATTTTGATAATTACACACAAATAGTCCTATATGGATAAACACAGAGAATGAGGTGCGTTTCCGAATTTGGTTTTGAGGTTTTGAGGTGCTTCAGTAGGGGGTCTGAACCTTCTCCTCTCCTCTCTCCTTATTTCTTCTCATTCTTATTCCTCCCGTCCTCTCGTCCGTCCACTCCTCTCAGGTTATATCCCCGCCACGCCAGTGCCATGAACAATCTCGGCACCCTGACACGCAGCCCAGAGGAGGCTGAGCGCTACTACAGAAGAGCACTGGACACCAACCCTCAGCATAACCGAGCTCTGTTCAACCTGGGAAACCTCCTCAAGTACGACTCACACACACACGGTCACACACACATTACACATTGAACGGCTATTGAATTTTTGAACAGTTTCTAGTGGAAAGGAAGTCGTATTTTCTTAACTTTCCAGCGAGCTAGCAAGTCCTTGTCAGACCAGACTGCATTTAATAATTTGACCAGCCCGACATCCAGGGTCAGGTCTCGGTTCCAAAGAACGATATGGATCAAAGGAGAAATCCTGTAAATGTCAGTGTCTCCCTGGAAATATTCATTTAGGTTTGAGATTGAACGCCAAGTATGTTTCTGTGGTGAATTCATTTCAGGTGTGTAATTAAACAGGAGATTCTCACTCGCGTGGGTTTCAGTCATGTCCATGATTCATTGCGCTGCTGATGCAGACGCTCGAAGTCACAGCGTGTCGACGTGGACGCAAGCAGAGTTGAGAGATGTGGTGAAACGCGGGTACTCGCATGGAAACGAGCGGTCGTACCGGAGTCAGAAACCGCAGGGCCGGAAAAATGATGACTCGCCACATTCACTAAATGAAAGTCGTCAATTATCCCAGCTCTCTGACACAGCCACTGAAATCTGACGAGCTCTGTATGCAGCTGTTTGTTTGTTGTAGCCGTCGAGACAGTGTGGACTGAACTGAATTACATGGATAACAGAAGCTGGAATGAAGTCCATTATTATCATCACCATTATTGTCACAGCCTGCTCCTCGGTTCCAGTCAGCCCTGTCTCCAGTCTCTGTCTCCAGCCTCTGTCCCCAGCCCCTGTCCTCAACCCCCGTCTCCACCCTCTGTCCCCAACTCCCGGTCCCCAACTCCAGTCCCTGTCTCCAGCTCCTGCTCAATTCTCTCAGACCATGTTCTTCCCTTCATCTCCCCAGACCTGCCTTTCTCAAGCTGTCCACCAGATGTCTTCTCACTTTCCCTCCTTCTCTCATCACCTGGCTGCCCCACCCATCCACACACCTGTTCCCACTTCCCATCAACCCTGCAGCCCGCCCCACCCACACGTTCCATGACAGCTGTGGTTTTATCTGTGCGTGTCTCTATGCCTGTTTCTTTGGTGAACAGGGATTAATTGTGTGTATAATTTCATGACAATCAAATGAAAAGTTACAAGCGTGTAGTCTGAGGCTGTGATTGAAAGTGTGATGATAACGCTGCTGCTGACGGCGATGAGAGAATGATCATTTATCTGCAGCTGATGATGATGATGATTATTATGATGATGATATACTAGCGTATAATGATATATCTCCTATGGAGGAGGAGGATGATAGTGATTAATATAGAGTTGCTGTCCTAGCACAGGTAGAGCTGGTAAAATGATTTGTTGTTATTGTATAGAACAAAGAACAGCACCAAGCCTTCCAACCAGCTTCTAACAGGACACAGCACACTGTGAATGGCTCAGGGCTCACAGTTATTATCCACTGTCCATGACAGGAAGTCGTGCTTTGCGTTCACCTGCAGCACGACGCTCTCATGTGTCCGTCTCTCTGATGATGATGACGGTGATGATGAAGATGATGCTGTGTTCCAGGTCTCAGGGGAAGGAGAAAGAGGCCGAGGCTCTGCTGAAGGACTCGATACGCTTCGGTCCACATTTTGCTGATGCGTACTCCAGTCTGGCATCGCTCTATGCTGAACAGGTGAAACATCCGGAAAACACACACACACACACACACATACCATATTTGACTCACTTGCCTGGAGGGCTGTTAGAACTCATCACTAATTGCTGCATTGAATTAGCTTTAGCTGTAGCTGGTTAACTCTGAGCAGGCAGCTGTGAAGCACCTGTCCAGCTGGACGCAGCAGCTTCCTGTAACCTTAGTCTGGTTCAGCCCTGTTTTTAAATCCTGCATTTCATTTCATGTGCTCCTACCCCGCCCCCCCCAACCCCCTACAGAAACGCTTTCCTGAAGCCAAAGAGGTGTATCTGAAAGGCATAGAGAACTGCCCAGACAGCTCTGACCTGCATAACAACTATGGAGTCTTTCTGGTGGATACAGGTGAGTTGAACCTGGCGGCTCTCTGGCTCCAGGCATGATGGGTAAACACAAGCATCCCCTTAACAACATACTCTTCTATTGCATGGAGACACACACAGCTGTACATGAAGTAAAACATCAGACACTGTGTACATATCAAACTGATAGAGCTGAGGTGTTCCTGAAGTTCTGCAATCGATTCTATCCCATTTATTCTTTCTGTACATCACACAAATCGACTCGCACAAGTTTCCTCTCAAGAAGCCGATAATGTTGAAGAGGCTAACGAAACGCAGCACATAATAAATGGAGAAGATGGAAATTCTCATCCAGTGTGACGGAGCCTGAGAGGATCTGTCAGGAAGGACGGGATAAACTGTCCAAATCCAGGTCTGCAAAGCTTAGAGAGACCATGAGGTCTTGCAGCTGTAACTGCTGCCAAAGGAGCTTCTACAAAGTAATGAATTCAGGGTCTGAGTAGTTTTGTAAATGAAACAAATGTTCAGAAATGTGTAAAAACACGTTTTCACTTTGTCATTATGGGTCATCTAGTGTGTATAGATTGCTACCAGTGACTGTAAACGCTGAGTCTGTGAGTAAACAGGAGGATTATGGGAAACTTTTTTACAGTGTCCAGTTTTTCTTGTGGTCTTGGAAGTTTGATTTCCTGCAGCACTGCCTGTGCTTGCAGTGCTTTGCATCAGCAGACTCTGAAATTTCAGAAGGCAAAGCTTCCTGACACGCTGTGGTGATCCGCCATGCTACTCTCCACTGTCACACCTCCTACCAACTATACCTCCAGATGCACACATGTCATGTAAAAGAGCTGCCGCTAACCAGAGGTAACTCTGCTAATCCAGAGAGCTCACACGTGGGTCCTTCAGATGATAACTGAAGATAGGAAGGTGATAATTAAACTAACAAACCAGTGGGAGACGACTTTAGCTTTGTGACATGGAGCATTATCCTGCAGGAAGTAGCCATTAGAAGATGGTGAACTGTGGCCATGAAGGGATGAACATGGTCAGTAACAATACTCAGACAGACCATGATCCCCCACACCACCACCACTACCACCACCAGCCTGGACTGTTGACACAAGGTAGGTTGGGTCCATGGATTCATGACCCTACCATCTGCAGCCTCAGCACAAATCCATCAGACCAGGCTACGTTTTTCCGGTCCGGGAATTTCAAGCCTTTGCAAGTTGATTTTAAGGATGAACAGAAAACAGCTGAAAAGCCCTAAAACATACTCGACCCAAAGAAACTGCAAACACAAAACAGTCCTACACACTGATGTACCAGGCCTAACTAATGGCCACCGGAGGGGTGATAAATCAGTCTAAAGCTGTGTGTTATTCCTTTCTTTCCTCCTCCTCCTCTCTCTTCTCCAGGAGAGGGGGAGCTGGCAGCCGCTCACTACCAGCAAGCAGTTCGACTCAAACCAGCACACTATGTTGCCATGGTGAACCTGGGCCGCCTGCTCCGATCATCCAATGAGAACAAAGAAGCAGAGTCTTGGTACAAGAGGTGAGGAGTATATATCCATTCAGGCCTGAAGATTACGACCTCGGTCCTGTTCTGGTTTAGCTGTGGTTCTGGTGTGTGTTCTGGTGTAGCAGTTTAGACTCGTCAAGTCTAAACTGCCAGAGACTCAAGTTCCACCCTGTCCCACCCTCAGGAAGGTCAAAAGGTCCAGTAGAATTCTTACAGAACAAGGTGCAACAGGAGGAGGGAACTATTTTCTCTCAAAGTTGTGCCCTGTGTGTGACAGGAGGCAAGGGTTTATGGGAAATGCAGTATTAAGACAGTTTGTATGCAGACAGTGACAGAAGGTGAGCTGGTATGTGCTGAACCTGCAAATGGATATAAACCTCCTCCGTGGGAAGCCGTCCTCATGACCTTTGACCTTTGCCTGCAGGGCGCTGCAGGTGACGAGGAAGGTGGACATCCTGACGCCGCTTGGAGCCCTGTACTACAACACGGGCCGCTACGAGGAGGCCCTGCAGGTGTACAGAGAGGCCGCCGCCCTGCAGCCAGACAGCACAGACATCTGGCTGGCTCTGGTGAGCGCGCGCACACACACACACACTCACCAAATCATAGAATGCCAAGACATCTGGGTGTGTGTGTGTGTTTGAACATCTTGAACATTCATCAAAACAGCATTGAACCCTTTGCCAAACCCTGAATAAGCAGTTCCCCTTGTTACACACTCACACTCACTCACTCACACACACACACACACACTCTGTGTGTTTCTTTCCCAGGCTCAGGTTTTAGCCATGGCCGGTCGTACCAAAGAGGCCGAGAAGATGACCCTGGACATCATATCCCGAGAGGGCAGCTGCATCGAATGTTACCGCCTCCTCTCTGCCATCTACAGCAAGCGAGGCAACTTTACCGAGGTGTGTTAGCTGAGAGGTAAAATAAGACACAATCAGCGCTCCTAACTCGCAGTCAGGGGTGGGGAAACTGTCCGCAGGAGACGGTTACCGTGGAAACGGATCACCTCTGGGGCCTGCTGCTCATCCTCCCACTCTGCTCCATCACAACAATCAACCTTCATCTTTCACTTCCTCTGTGACCCAGCTTCACACCAAATATGAACTCGGTGTTTCGAGTCCGTTTCGAGCTAACGGGGACTATTTGATATACTGTGGGATTAAACAAGATAGAACGTGTCAGAGAGCTTCAGAGGTGCGGGCTGGTTCTTCCTGTTTCCAGTGTTTTTAACCACATACTGACTCCAGATCTGTTCGTAATAACCTGTCAGCTCATTCTTAAAGAGAAGGCTGTATTTCGTTCTTCTCTTTCCTTTTATTCCAGGAGTAGAAATGAAACATTAGTATTTGCTCAGTGAGTGTGTCCCCTGATCCGGTTTTCCCTCCTCGGCAGATTCTATGAATCTAAATTCACACACACGTTCACAAATTGCCTTTTAATTTCATTCAGCGCGCTCTCTCTGTCTCTCTCTCTGTCTCTGGAACTGTGGCAGTAATAATAAAGCTGACGCTGCTGTTTCTTAGAAAGACGGGAATAAATGATCCTTCATCTCCGTGCCCCTCCTCATTCTGTTCTGAATCCGCTCAGACCTCCTCCTCTCTGCATCCTCGGCTCCTTCTTGTCCTCCCTCCATCCCTCCCTCCTTCATGGTTCAATATAGCAGGCTGTGATTTCTGCTCTGAAACAGCACTGACTCTGGATCAGCTGTGTTGACTTGTATTTTTGTATTTGTATTTCTGTTTGTGTGTGTGTGCGTGTGTCCTGTCCTGTCCCAGGCCTTAGACGCTCTGGACCGGGCCCTGCAGCAGAATCCCAGTGATCTGACAGTGAGAGCAGAGCTGTATTTCTCCAAAGGAAACCAGCTCAGAGAGATGAACCAGCTGGACCGAGCCTTCGAGGTACGAGCTCTCCCTTCCTCTTTCTCTTCTTTTCTCTCTCTCTCTCTCTCTCTCTCTGTCTCTGTCTCTGTCTCTTAGCTACAGGAAGAGGCTCTGAGGTCAGCGCAGCTTTAAAGGGAGCACTGTTTGTTGTGCTAATAGCGGTGGGATGTTGTTGTGTTATCTCTCTGGCATTTTTGCAGCTATAACGAGAATAACAATAGTGTGCATGCGAAGCACTGCAAAAAATGGGAGTGGACATCTTCCCCACTGTGTTCTTTTATAGGACTTTGTACACTGTTACAGCGACGTAAATGTAGCTGCAAAGAATAATATGAATGAATAAGTGAGCGAATACTAAATGATAATGTCAATTTTTAAAATTGAATTTATTACATTGTTGACCTCTGTGTGCAACGGCCTCTCAATGGACACGTCAAAGGCTGTGTCCAAAATCTGTCCCCATGTGTTTCCCACTGCACCAGACTTACTTTCTGAGTCTCTGCATGAAGCCTACAGATTATTAGCTACATGATGGAGCTTTAAATGGAAAGTGGAAAGTGCTTCATAGGAATCATCTCACTCCCACCGTTCACTGAATCACTGAGCTAATCAGAGCGCGACAGTAGCGGAAACCAGTTCCATCCCATCCAGAGTGGCTGGAAGACTGATTGCAGTCACTCGCGGTATCAGTGATGCAGAGACCACTTTCTATTCACTTTTTTTTTTTTTTCCTTCTCTTCATTCCAGAGCTACAAACTGGCAGTGGAGCTCAAACCTGATCAGTCTCAGGCCTGGATGAACATGGGAGGGATTCAGCACATTAAGGTAGGAAGTATTGCCCCTTTTTACTGAACTGTTATTGCAAATAGAAAATTTGGTTTTTGTTGCACGTAAGAGGGAATCAAACAAAGATCATCCTCATACTGTAGGAATCAATAATCAATAATAATCTGCCTCTAACAACAGGTGAGTCACCTTGTCCTCCTTGTGTGACCTTAAACATCAGTTAGACCAGGTGTCTGCAAGAGGTTTACCATAACCTTCAGAAACAGTGGTCTCCAGTGGAGTTAAGGAGGTTTCTACCTAAGCTGGTTTAGGTCTTGACAGAGCAGCAGGCACAGGATTTGTTTGTAACACATGTATTGTGTGTGTTTGTGTGTGCAGGGAGACTATGCTGCAGCCAGGATGTACTACCAGCGAGCCCTGCTTCTGACCCCTGGTTCCAAACTTCTGAAGGAAAACTTGGCCAAGCTGGACCGGCTAGAGAGGAGACTGACAGCTGGGGCATAGACCATCACAGTCCCCACAGATGCTGCACCCTGGGCATGGATCAGGCCCTCCTCCAGCCCTATGGAGCCCAAACACCAGCCACCAGGCTGCTGGATGAAAAAAAACAAAAAAAACCAAAAGGACCTGGTTACTAAGACAACCTGCCTGCGTGAGAGTGAAGGGGGCCGGTAAGCTCATCGGGACTGCAGGGTGTTGAGCGCGCCGGAGCCGAGGAGACCGGTCGAGCCACAGTCCAGACGCCTTTCCTGGGGTAAACGGAAAGGAATGGCTGGTTGAAGAACAGCTGGGAGCTCCATGCATTGCCCTTTCTGCATCAGCTTTACTTCGACATGCATATCTGCTGCAGACATTTCCGTTTGATTGATTTGTTATTTGTTAGGTCCACAAGAAGTGGTTTTGTTTATGGCACTTAATCACAGGCTCTAACCAAGTCCTCTGCTCTGCCTATGAGAATTACTCATGTATTTACATTAGTGCTGTGAAATGTTGTCGTGAATGGAGTGAGTACAGAAGTTCAGTCTTCAGCTTTGTGAACAGTTTGTGTGACAAAATATTCAAAGCTCAAAGGTCCACGTAGCTGCTTTTCAGAGCTTTCAACCACAAGCTCAGAGTCCTCTTCAGTGGAGCCTCCTCAGCCCTCATGCTCTGCAGCGTGATTGGCTACTTTTGGACTAATTCAAAGTCCAAGTGTTGTCTAAAGTTAACGTTAAGTTAAAGTTAAGCCAGTTTAAGATCTTTACAGCATATGACACCCAACGTCCTCATGGTGCATTCAGAACAAACGTGAAGCAAATTTTCATTTCTCCATTTGACTGTTTTTGGACTCTTTCGCAATCCACAAGTATTCAGCCTTAACAGCCCCTTCCGGAAAGGAGGAGGGGCTTTCTTCCATAGATACCAAATACCTTAGCAACGTTTATTTTCGCTGTCAACCGTGACGGAAATAACCACTCTTGCTGCCTTGTACTGGAAAGACGGTTGTGCTAATGTTTATGCTTACTACCTGTGTAGGGCAGCTAACACTTATGCTAACTTGGCTCGTAGTAAAGTTCAGGAGCTGGAGTCAAGTAACAGATACTAGATGATTTTTCTCAGTTTTATTTATATAGCGCCTTCCACAATCAAAATTGTCTCAAAGCGCTTCACAGAGACCCAGAGCCTGACCCCAGATCAGCACTTAAGGCGACAGTGGCAAGAAACAGCTCCCTTTGAACAGGAAGAAACCTTGAGTAGAACCTGGTTCATATGGGGGACCCTCCTGTCGAGGGTCAAACTCCTGATACATATGACCAGACTTCCATAACACCTGAGCCAGCCTCCTTTGCTGAGGAAGACAGTGAGATACAGTTGAAAGCTGTGAAAAGTAAGCGGAGCTTTGAGTTGAGATCACTGTGTGACACATGAAGGGAACAGTCTGACATGATTCATTTTGATCCCACTCTCTGTCGGGACACATCAGTGGACGTAACAAGAGGCTAAATCTGTTAAAGCTCCGATTACAGGACTCATCAGACACGAGCTGTTCCACGTTCACCGGACTTCTGTTTCCAGATCTATCTACAGTACACGACCTGATGTCGCCAGCCTTCTGCAAAGCATAATAAGCTAGTGTGTCTGTGTGAGGAGCTGAAAGTCTTGGCTTCGTGCGTACCATAACCTCCGAGGACTGCTGTTTGGCCGCTTGTTGTGGTTTGTGTCGGCATCGATGTTGATTGTGAATGAATTTCGAAGTGAAATGGGATGAAAATGAAGTGACTAGTGCAATGAATGACTTGCACAAAGAAAATAAATAAAGTATATGTTTTATTAAACAGTGTTTGGGGTTGTTACTCTGTTCAGAAAAACTCCAAGGGTTCATTGTGTAGCGGCTGTTCCCAACGTTTCCTACATCATTTCGATACTTGGTGCGGTCTATGTACTGAATGGGTTGGACTAACACCAGTGTTCTGCTCAGGACATTCAGCTCCAAGCACAAATGTCAAATGTTGGTGGAATATAAACAACACAAGATGTTCTGTTGAACTTGGAATCACCCCTGTGCATTAAATCCAACCGCCTCACATCCCTAATTGAGCGGAAACTGGATCGGTTTCAGTATTGTGAAGGACTTCCACAGTCCCACCCATTGGGCTTTGGGTTTACTGTTTCATAGACACCCAAACAAGAAAATCACTAGAGGGAAGTGGCACACGCCCAGCACAGAGAGAGCGAGCCAGGAATAAGATTTGTCTGGGAAGGAAGCCTCTCGATAAACTGTTCCTCACAGCCCAGGCGAAGGTCGACATCCAGAGGCGAAATGGGCAGTCAGAGGCTGCTGGTCTCTGACTCACCAGCAGGAGAATGGTACCAGGTACAAGGTCTGAAACTATGAGAGAATAAGCCACTCACTGAAAGTTAAGGCATGAGTCTGAAGTTTGGATTTAAAGAGTCTGATGTGAGCAGGGAGGGGACATGATATGAAAAGGTCCTGCAGACTGTACACTTCCTTTTAACCGTGGGGACAGACAGGAGACAGGGAGCCAGTGTTAGTATCTGCAGCAGCAATGATCCAGTCTGGATGAGTTAGTGTCTCTGCATCTTCTCGTTTGATAATGAGAGAAGATGCATCTGAGCGTGAGCAATGGAAGCTGTGGAAGCTGTGGAAGTGTCAGCGTGTTTTGGTAATTGCTATGTATTTGTTAAACGGTCACACACGCTGCTGTGACTTTTTCATGTTGTTCAGCCAAATGCAACAAACCCAGAAGTGCTTGTTCTTGCTGTCGGGAGGCTGCCATCATGGTTTCTGGTGCACATGTTCAGAGAACCAATTATAGAATGAGTATAAGAGCATCCGCGTCCATCCAGTGGTGAACCATTAACTTTAATTGGCCTTAAACACACACACACACACACACACACACACAGCTGACAGCACGAGTGTGGACTCTTTGTCTGACATTTACTGCCGCTCTCCATCACTGCTGCTAAACACCTCTGTGTATGTAGCTGTATTCCAGACCACAGGTTTGTATCGCAGTAATCAAATGAACTGGATTTTGGGGGTCCGGCGTACTCAGATCAGGCCCGGGTCAGTCTTCAAACAGCAAAGGATGACTGAGTGAGAACAGGCACAGGGAAACATCACCTTACAGCTGAATGAACATCATCAGCCTCACAGCACTCACATGTCTCATGCTGATGGTGTAATGGGGCTGATTAAGTTAACTGACAACTCTAAATTATCCATTGTCCAATTGTTTGTCTCTATATGAACAGGTAAGCTCGCCAATCACACGTGAGCGTCTTCTGTCACTATAACTATTAACACAGCTGTAGTTTCCTCCCACTGTCATAGACTGTACAGTTATTGGACTGTGTCTGAAAATGCAGTTCACTGGTGGAACAAAATCAAGGTGTGTGACTCCATACCTGTGAAATAAAGATGGAGCCCTCCTCCCCTCCCCTCCCTGCCTTGGACACTGATGAAAGGAAAGGTTGAAGTTATTTTTCACTCAGGACAGTGAAGTGATGAAGTCCACAGCAGATCTCCCCCTCCCTGCTCTTCTATTGTAAAGGATTAATCACCTGCACTATGAAGCAATGGATCGGGACATAACCGCCTATTAATCACCTTCTCTCTCCAGTGCACACTCACCAGATCTAAGTACATGTTAGGAGTGAGCCGTCCATCTGAAAATAATTCCCTAAGAAGAACAGTGTGTATTGTATTTGACTGACAGGCTGTTTGGACTAAACCAGCAGGTTTAGTTCATTAGTACATTATATTAATTACTGTTATTGCTCTTCAGCTGTCATCACAGGAAACTGAATTGGATCCGGTTTTCTGGCATGATCATCATTACAGTCGAGAACTAAGGATGTTGTCCATGCGGTCTCCCTTCTCCACAGTCTGATGAATGGCACCAAATATTCTGCTCCGTAAATGAGGTCTTCATTCTGCTGGCACAGGTCGTTCAGTATTAAATGAACAAGCTCATGCAGAACAGATGTTCACCTCGACAGCCAGCCCCTAGTGGCCAGTAGTAGTATTGCGCTTTAAGGCACGTAGGAAAAGTGGTTTCACTTTTCTTATACAGTCCTTCATTTTTATTTAAAGTCTGTGGTTCAGGGCTAAGTTCAGAGTGTGATAAACCTGCTTCCTGCCCACTTTCCGCTTTGTGTTGAGTTAGTCTTGGAACTATGTTGTGTTTATGTTGTGTTTTCTATCAAGAAAGGAAGTTGCAGAAGTGTCTCCCAGCAGCATCTGGCTGAGCTGTGTTCCAACTCCGCTGCAGCTGCCTGGAAACAGTCAGCTGGTTCTCTGTGTGGTGGGTGTGTGTTTCCACTGTGTGTGTGAGTGTGTGTGTGTGAGCTCACACATGGCTCACGGCTCATTTCTGCACTCAGCTATACATTCTGTTTTCTTATCACATATCATTTATCATCAAGGCCAATTAAATTAGCTGTTACAAAGAGCAGCTAATTAAAATAAGCTGACGCCCTCCCCTCCTTGGCCGAGGTTAGATTCCTGATCAGGTAACGTGGTTTTAAGCACATGCGTGTCCTCCGAGGAGTTTTTCTCTTTCTTCCACCCGTGGCTCAAATCAATACCTAACTCTAGTCTGCCCCAGTCACCTTGAAAAGGAGGAAATATAGGTAGAATAAAAGATGGATGAATTATTCCCTGAGAAGTGAAAGTTCCCGTGGATTGAACCCAAACACCTTCACAGGAATCAACCACGGTCACCACTGCAGGTGAAACGCAATATCCACATTTACACACAGGTTTTTACAGCATTTTAAAGTTTCAAATACTTTATTACAAAAAAAAAACCCAAAACATAATATGTTGCAGAACATTTCCCAGCAGCGAAGGACCCTTCTCAGATCATGTCCTGGCCTTGAAAGAAGGCAGTGCTGAACACATCAAAGCCAAACCCCCCCCTCCCATCACTGAACTCCTTTTTAACAAATTTTCAAAAAAAGCATGTGCACTTCATACATTCTCTGTGTGTCTCTGATCACTTCAACAACAGAAACCCATCTGGCACATGGACCTTTTGCCAATTAAGCCCATGAGTGCAGATGAAGTCAAGAATAAAACAAAGAAAACATGAACGTCAGTAATCTTCCCTCAGCTCTGAATGGAGTCTTTACACTGTGTAAACTGAAAGGGAATGTGCCGCTGGACAAAGGAGGAACAGAAGAGAGGAGGAGGCAGAGTTCTTTGTGTGGATTTCTAACACTGAGTGTTCAGATCTGAATGTACTGAAGGACTGTGCTGGGTTTGTGTGCGCTTCAGAATATGATGTCAAACAGGACGAGCCCTAGAACTGAAATCTTTTCTGAGGCCTCAAGTTTTCATTCAGTGCTGCCTGCATTTATTCAGTGTTTTCTCCAAGAAGAGAGGTCCCTGAACTCACCGCAGGAACCTCTGTCGCACCGTGGGGTTTCCAAGTTGTATAAAATAAAGGAAATTATGAATGAATGAATGAATGAATGAATGATGATGAGGTGACATGAGAAGAAATGGCTGTTTTCATAATGATGCCAGTCATTTAGCTGAACAAGCCATTTTTGATACGGAGTGATAACTATTTTTTTTTTTTCATCTTCCTTCCCCCTCGCCATCTCTGGTTGGGATTCAGTGGCTCGGATTTGCCGCGGGTTTGATCCCTGGACCGTTCCTCTGCTTTTCTCTCATGGCACGATTTAAAGAAGCGAATTCAATTTGCCACAGTCACCTTGAAAAGGGAGCGACTTAATGCATAAAGATGATGGATGAGCGCCTCCCTGAGAACTGAAGGATGAGTTACAAGCGAGCTGCGTGAAGCCCCGGCCCCAGTCTCCGTGAATACAGGAAGGAGCCACATTCACAACTGCTCCAGGTTCTTAGTGAACCACCGTTTCCCCATTTGCATACAAGTACATGCTATAACATGTTTTACATGCCATTTACATGTTTGACTACACCTCCACACACAAAGCCAAGTTCATTACATGACTCAGGTTCCATATTTTTTTTTGCATCCACTGCATTTTCAGCAAGGATAGCTGAAAGCACTTTCACTAGGAAAAGGCTGAATAACAAGGCACCATCACACACACACACACACACACACACACACACGGACAGAAAACTGACCACACACAGAAACATGCACACGCATCCTGTGTACGGTTTAGACAGCTCTGGTTGTCATGGACACAGAAGACAAACACCGCTGAACCAACAACACACGGCAAACAAACTGGCTGAGAGTGAGTGTGCTGTTTTCTATTTGTAATGCAGGTTTAAGCAGATGTGAAGTACTCTCTGTCTTCTCACACACACACACACACACACACACACACACACACACACACACACACACACACACACACACACACACACAC
>JBBMJY010000015.1:15365285-15378729 GCA_037833715.1 Toxotes lorentzi | reverse complement strand
CCCCCCCCCCCCCCCCCCCCCCCCCCCCCCCCCCCCCCCCCCCCCCCCCCCCCCCACCCCCCCCCCCCCCCCTCCCCTCCCTTCTGTGGTGACTTCATCCTTTACCAGTGAGTAAAAAATAAAATGATTTTTTTGTGTAAGTGTGTCTGTTTTAGAAACTTGGAGATCTTGTTCAATGCAGCTGTTTGAAAAACTGGAAACACTGGAAATGTGTGGGAAGAGTAGAAGTGGAAGGAAAATCTGACCCTTAAGATTAATCTCACTGTCTAGTGTCCCACTCCAACATGGATATACATCACATAGAGGAGGTAATGACACCATTTCATGGGGCCTTTAAGGCTGTGATCATACCTGTACGATGAGGCAGAACATCCATATCCAGTCTGACCTCATTTACCCCTTTTCTCTCAGCTCTCCATCATAAACTCCATAGTTAGAACTGTTGTGTCGAACAGTGGATGGCTACGTTCAGAGGAGGTGTGTGACCTTCTGGTGTCAGCAGACGGATAGTGATATTGATGCATTGCATGTCTCCACCACCAGTTATCTCTGCGCCATACTACCCTTAGTTATCTCGAGGCATTAAGCGTGACAGAGCGGGTTCACAAGGACAAGTGTTTTCAGCAGCCTGTGACCACTTTTCATACCACACACACACACGCGCACACACATAAACACATGCGGGCTGGCACAAATTCCATTGGCTGAAAAGATCTTTTATATGGGGTCAGTGTCCTTGGTGTTCTCCAGCACAGCAGCAGGCTCTTAGAGGTGATCCGGTGTCAGCTTCTACTCGCTGCTGTGCCAGTCGGTTGTTGTCCAACGATTCCAGCAATTTCTCAAGTGGGGTTTGCTGTGTTGTGTTTTGATATTGGTCGTACTGTGGAGTCCTGGAGTCACTTCAGTGAGGGTGAAAGAGCGTCGCCTGAAGTATGGATCTTATCATATGGATCTTATTTCTGCTTTGGAATCATTCAGTACAGTTTAATGATGTGAGAATAGTATAATAAATTATAATTGTTTAATAATAATATAAGTTAATTTCAGTGCAATATCCTTTTCCCAGAAGTCACCACATTTGGAAAATCTTTAATTAAATACACAATATGGACAGTGTATTGCTGAAGTACACAAGGTGGTGTCCACATACTTTTGGGCTTTCAGCCATGCTAATGGCTGGAACCACCCTGACCCTAGTTTGAACACCATATTTCAAAGAGTTTCTCAATTCTTTGCTATGTGACATAACAGACAGGTGACCTCTCTGAGATAAGTGAAGGACAAAATTGATTTCCCATTTTAGTTTTTGACCCCCACTGGTCCCGATGTGTTCTGATCCTGAATCCAGTTCCACACGAAGAAGCAGCAGCAGCAGCAGCAGCAGCAGAGCAGAGGGATACTGACGCATATTGTGCCTTTGGTTGTTTATTACAAATGGTGACAAACAATATCAAGGTATTCTATGACTGTACATGGACATTTGTCTCATATTACGCTAACCAGAGAACAACACACACTGCTGTTTAGATACAGAGTTATGACTGAACTGTCCTTGATAGCACGCCACGACATTCCACAATAAATAGCAATAAACAACCTTCTTCGTGTGCCTGTGATACCAAAAAAACTGCAAATGCGTTCCTTGAACTCATACATTCAGCTGCCGATAGTCTCTCTCTCTTTACACATGATGTTTATATTCAGGAACCCCCCTTCACCCCGTCTTCATATGTTTATTCCTCAAGGATCCCATCTTATTTTCTGCAGTCATCATTTTAGTATTCTTATATTAAGCTGCCCAGAATACTCAATTGTTAAATAGCACACCTCGGTTTAGCTTGTTTAGACTCAGTATTTCTTCTACTTTATCACCTCCCTCCAAAACACCATTTTTTTTTCTTTTTTTCTTCTTCATAGCTCTCGGTGTGCGAACTCCCATTTACACTTACATATTTGACATATTTACATTTAGTTACATCTCTGCGTCCTGTGAGCACAGACATTTTTGTCTGGCTTCCGTGTCCTCGAAGGTGACCTTCTTGTTTCGCCTGGGGTCAATCCATGAGTTATGAATGACCACATTGTTCGGCGTAGGGTCAGCCTCTACTACAGACACCACCCTCTTCTTCATCTTGCTCTTTAAAACCTTTTGGAACTTCTGCCGGGTGAAGGCGTAGAGGAGCGGGTGAAAGATGGTGGTCCCGTAGGCCATCACCAGGAAGCCCAAGCGGAGGCGGACAGTCAAATCACTGGGCCCAGTACTGAGGATGATGGTGTTGAGCACAGTTATTGGAGTCCAGCAGAGCAGGAAAGTGGAGATGATGAGAAGAGACATCCTGAAGACCCGTTTCTGTCTCTCTCGTCTTTCCCGATGACGCTTCACCGCTCTTCGTAGAGCGATAATGACGGACACTGAAGCCCGCATGCCCAAAGGTGCACTCCCACCTGCCCTGACTCCAGTGCTGACCTGTGACGCGTCAGTTGACTCTGCTTGTGTCGCAGTGCTCAAAGAGATAGTGTTTTTACTCTTTTGCTTCTTTTTTGGCAGGTTGTGCTGAAAGCGTGTTCCAATGCGAATATTAAGTGCCTGAAGGATCTTGTAGTAAGTCACCAGCATAACCATAGCTGTGAAGAAGAATATAGGGATCTGTGCTAGCAGGTGATAGTACAAACCCAACTCTGTATAGTACTCATTTGTATGAGCCACTGTAACCACAGCCGTCTGGTTCACAAGGTCTGAACCAGAGTTGATGAAGAAGCCTACTTCCATGAAGGGAACCAAAAAACTGAAAAAGGATAAAGCCCAAATAGATCCCAGCAGAGCCACGGCTCGGCCCATTGTAAGCACACGGTTGGCTGGCCGCACTGAGATGTCGTAGCGGTCCACGGTGATGGCCAGTACATTAGCAGCAGTAGCTACACTTGCAAAAGAGACGCAGGCTTCGTGGAAACAGCATATCATGGCCGTGTCTGCCTCCAGAGGAAGTAGCACCACTACGGTTGTGAGCGGGATGCAGCATACACATACCTGGAAAGAGATGGGGACAAGGATTACGGTCACATCTAAAATGCATATTTTTTTTATATCTGATCTTGAGACTGTTTAGTTTAGGACCAGATAAAGTTTGTGTGAACAATATTTTCCTGTCACTCCTGTTTGTGACTGTGACAGCAACAATGTTAACTGCAAGATTCAGTTGCTTAATTCATTAAGGCTTGTTTTCTAAAGGGCAACTAATATTAGAGGTTTTGGACTCACCAGCACATCCACCACGTGCAGGTTCATGGTGATGATGTTGGAAACGGAGCTGATGAGGTTCTGTTTCATACAGTAGAGGACCAGCACAGTGAGGTTCGAGCTCAGACCCAAAACTATCTCCAACAGCAAGAAGCCCGTCATAGAAACCTAGCAGCAAAAAGAACATGGTGGAAATGATGCCATGTAGTGTGACTTTAAACTTGTAGTCCACACAATTAATAACATGGAAGATTTAATTTATACATGTCCTCCAACAAAGTTTTATACAAGGTGTATTTGAAACAAACAATTACGTGGGCAAACACCAGTTTCCTAAAAATATTATATGCCTAAGGGAACTCTTTCGTGCTATCATGTCACATTGATTTGCATACCTGGAAGCTGATTGGGTAGATGGCCTCGGACGAGGTCATGTCAAGGTCAAAGGGGTCAGCAGCGTCAAGCACCGTCATGTTGCTCATGGTGGCTGCAGAGATCAGCATGTGAGATGTGTGCATTATCCTGACAGGAGGAAGATGCCTGGGGGAGCAGTTAGCACAAAAACGGTCTTTGTTAGCAAGTGAACCATTGCATCAGTTTCTACCAAAGATCTGCTCAGCTGTCACCAGACCAGTGAGCTTACAGTGCCTTTTGCTTTTTTGGAGAAGAATTCCTATGTATTATTCATCTGGCAAAAAAACTTTTCAGCATGTCTGTCATACAAAATTAGCCCAATTTCTGCCTCGACCCGCAGCGAGGGAGGCTGAAATGTGTTGTGAGTGATAATTTGAAAACCTCTCAACTGGAAAATCTGATGTCGTCATATCAGTCGGATTTTAGGATTTAACGGTGACTTCTTCAGAATGCTGAAGTAGAATTTTGGAAGCACAAAAAGGTGGTAGATACAGTCTGAGTCAAACTCCTGAGATTTTTAAAGGCAAAAGGTTTCTTTGGTATACGGAAGCCTGGAAGGAAAGTGAGAAATAGTTTTCTCTCCTGTGTTTATGAACACGGGTAGAAAAAAAGTTTTGCCGGGATCAAACGTTGTTTTTTCAAATGTGACGGGTGGAAAAAAAATGGATTGTCAGGAAATGTTTGTTGTTGTAATACTCATTTCAACCACAAGAGTCTGAAGCATTCATGTTTTAGCTCCAGGTGATTTTCAATCGCTCCATACACTCTAAACACAAGGTACACTAAAATTAAATTAATATACAGTTCTAGCCAAATGACATGAAGGTAATATTACATAATTTGGAACTTGACATTTCTGGGAAATATCAGGAATATTGGAGCCCAGTTGCATAAAAAGACTTGTGACTGCGGAGGTCATTCCCTGGCAAAATTTAAAAAATGAATCTGTTGCAGATGAATAATGTCTTGCAGTGTAGTGCGTAGGCTATGGTAAATAACATAACTAAGGGGAAGGTTCTTCAGATTGCAGGGGTTGATCATACCGTGCACACTCATAAGTAATTTGAAAGAGATGCCAACTGACAAGGCAATAAAAACAACAGTCTCCACTGTAGAATCAGAATTCTGGTCCCATTATTGGTACCTATATATGCTGTAAAATAAAGTGCTGTATTGTCAAGTGTTGCTAGTGAGGGCCATACTGATTTGCAGTTACTGTCAGCAAAACACAGACAAACCCAGGATACTTTAAACAAAGTGCAGAGGAGAGGCATTGAACAGCATCTGAAATAAATTCTGTCCAACACATGGAACTGGGAGTCTGCATCAAACAAATTTTATTATTTCCCGAAGCAGACAGTCTGACAAGCACACCATGTTCACTCAATGATTGGCCTGGTGTGTGGAGATGAAAGAAAGCAGGATTTGAACTTCTCTCTTAAGCTTTTTTTTTTCCACCAGCTTTTTTTTTATCACCTCATTTGCCTCTTTCTATGACAAAAGACTTTTTTTTCCTTTTGAGTGTTTAAAACACTTTTATAGCTAAAAACAAAAGCTGCTTTCAGCTGTGGTCAGACAACACATCGCACAAGCTAGTTTGTGTCTAGTACGCCGGTGCCTTAGGCCAAAGTTACATGGACAGGAGTTGATCTTTTTATCCCTGCTTGAGAGAATCTGTCCTGAAAACAAGTCATTTGAAAGTCCTGTTTTGCCTTTTGAGCCTAAACAAACCAAATGCAAGCATACTAGATAAGTGTTTTGTGGACCTTGGTTGCTGTGTGGTTTGGACTAAAGAAAACTGTTGTGGTATCAGGGTTAAACTCACCACTCACCTCCCAGCAGTGTCCTCTCCAGCTCAGCAGCTATCGAAGTGACCACAAGGAACTTGCTGGAGCACATCAACACATCCCGCCATGTTTTGACTTGACGAGATCAGTCTTCAGTTTATCTTGATGTCCACAACATATTGACATTTGACAGACAGTGAAAAGTCCTCTGTGACCTTTATCTCTGGGGACACTGGCTCCACTCAGGCAAAGGGAAACGTCTGTTTGCGAAACACAGAAAGCAGCACACGCCCTCCCCTCGTTGGGGGGCATGTGGTTTGCAGCATCAGTGCGGTGCGCTAAGATCAATGCTTTCTTTCATGCAGAGCTCTGTCTCGTCATTGTCCCTTGTGCTTGAACCGTCACCTCCAGTGTCATCCCCGGCTGAAAATGAAGCCAGTGCTGGAACAGTCCTCCTCTGCTCCACCACTCTCCACTTTTCAGGTGTTGCACATTCTTCACCCTCCTCTATTTATCTCTCTGGAGATGTAGCGCACTTCCCGATATGGTCCGTAGCACCTTATGTCAGACCACGTCAAGGTTAGCCCAGAGGACAATGAAGGGAGGAAGTAGGGATGACAGAGAGGAGGGAAGGTTGGACTTAGCCTGTCACTTCCCTGTGATCCAGAGGGGGAGGTGGGGGGACACTTGGACCAAAGGTCAGAGATTTGGATGTAGGTCATGTAGAGTCAGTTGGACGTCCACAGCCTTCTTACTCCCAGTTCATTCTTCACAGATTGTGAGAGAGGAATTGATTCAAGCAGAGAATTATGTCACATCCATTTGCCATCATCATCATCAGCCCCTTCCCTTGTGCTCTTTCTCCTTTACGTTCCATTATTGATTCTGCAGAGGTGAAGGTTGAAAGATTTCAGTAACATAGTATCAAAGAAAGAAACGTGTGCCATTGAAATCCGATCGTTTCTCTCTGGTGTGCATGAGGCATCGTGTGTTGCTCACCTAATTTCAACTCATTTATCATTACGCTGACAGAGAGCTGGCTCTTTCTGCGCTAATTGGACGCCTGTCTCCGCTCGTGTTTGCGCTCGTGTTCGTGTGCGCGCGCCCAGTGTGTGTTTAATCAGTTTTGATGCCTTGCCTTTTGTCTTTGATGGTTTTCGTCATGCGTTGCTCAGCAAATGAGTGCTGAAAACTGTGAACTGGTTCTTTGCAAACAGTCTCAGTGTGTGAAATGCAGATGTAGGCTCGACTGTCACAACAACAGACCGCAGGCTTTCTCTGTAAATCACTTCAGGACTCAGCTGGATTGTTTTGAGATTTAAAATCTGAAGAAGACTCAAGGCATGAAAATTTGATTTAGATCAAAATTTTGCCAATTTACCAAACTCTTGTTTTTGTGTCGGTAGCCAAAGGAAGGAATTCTGTATAATCTAGGAATGAATTACAATGTCTGTTTACAGATTGTGATATCTATGATGAAAGAGAGTGGTATACATATTTGTATTTACACATGTATTTTTCCCCTTGCATTATAATTGTCTATTTGGTTTAAACACTACAGCAAGCCACTTGATCCATTAAGGGGGAGTTATTTTTCTCGCAAAACGAACTCATGTGCTCTGTGCAGTTGTGAGCACTGTGTTTATAACACTTGTAACCAATTATACCGTAGCCATGCACGATACTGGATTCCCATTGGCTGCTTTTACACAACTGCACAGCTCTGACGCAGCAAACTGATCCGCACTCTAAATCAACACTGTCTGGGTTCAGCTGTTTTTAGGCCGCAGCTTCTCCTGCTTTTATTTTATTAACATTTATTTTATAGTTGGCAAAGATGCTGCCAGCACAAACTTTCCAATTAAAGAGCGTCCCGCCCCAATGCATGGCACATGGTATGAATCTCGTAATCCACTGTGACCTGGGTATGCATTACCTGGGTTAGTTTCAATATCTGCACTGCTTGTTTTGGATTATACCTCCCACCTACTTGTTCTATGTCCTGGAAACATTTGAAAGGTTGAATTTAACCAGTATGCAAACATTTAAACTTAAGCAAGCTGCAGATAAAAATGGTCAAAATACTGAAATAAGGCGACAGTGTGCAGACTGTTTTATTGTCTAATTAAGAGTAACATAAACAAGATGACATACATTAATAGCAAACATAATAAATTTGCACAGTGGTTATGGAAGATCTCCATATGCTCCGTCATTCAGAGCAGGTGACAGATTTTGCACGTTGCAGCAGTTGAGACAGTTAAACACAAGGCTTCAGAAAGGAAGATGCAGACGCCTGCAGCTACAAACACGGTGCAGGAGCGTGGAACATGCTGACAAGACGTGGGCAAACCCTAACCTTAACTACGCAAAACTTGTACCTAAACACAAACCAGCCAATCACATGCAGTCTGATGGAACACCTACCACTGTCAACACGCCCACCGATTACTGGCGAAACGCCCAGATTCTAGGAGCTGCATTTACATCAAGTTTATCTCTAAAGGGATTCTAAGGCCTGAGCGAGGTGTCAGATCAGCAAGGGGAAATGATCTTTTAATTAATCCATTAGTCAGAAAAAAAACCCAGAAAAATTTACAAACAGCAAATTTCAGTTAATCTTGTCATTTATTAAGCAAAAGATATTCTGTAATTTCAGCTTCTTAAATATATTTTGCAGTTTTGTATCATTATATATTGAATATTTGTTTTTGTTTTTTTTCTTGGCCAGATAGATTCTTTTCAGTATCTTCTAATATTTTATTGTCTATAGTTTTGATCAGTTAAATTATGGGAAAAAAAATAAGAAGCAAGGCTGGAAGTAATTGTTGGATCCAGCTGTAGTAGTTTCTTGAAAAAAGGACTTCACTGACTTCTTCTTGACCACTTCCTGATATTGACTCCATTACCTTTAGCTCCATTACCTAGTTTATAGCCTCAATAATAATCCTCTTTTTAACTGGACTACATGAGCAAAAATCCTTCTTTGCTTAAACTTAATTCATGGCTTAGTGCACTTTTTGCCATGCTCATATTTTCTTTTAACTGTATTTTCCTTTACATGAAACGCCTGTCCTCTAGATGACCTCAGTCTATGGACAAATTCAGACAAGTTCCGTCTTCAGTCTTATTAGTTTCGTGTTGTACGAGCTTTGCCTGCAACAGGAGAGCAGGTCTCTTATGTGAGGCAGTGAACTCAGGTTAGCTTGTGAAGGAGCTGTGCTCCTTGCTGCTTGACAGTCACTCATTTAGTCCAATTATTCTCCCCTCAAAAATAATCGCTGCTTGAAAATCGTGACTGGCAGGCTCAACAACATGTCAGCACGCTGCGTGTGTTTATCTGGAGCTGAACATGTTTGTCTTGGCGCTACACATTCGCTTTTGCCTTGCTGTCAGCCTCAACAGTGACAGTGTTAGCGTAAGATTTTGCTGTGTGTTAGTTTACCTCCAGACGAGGACCATCCCTCAGCGATCCCTGGCTCTGTCGGAGTTCTTTCCTTCCCTGTAGGGCTTTGTAATCTCAGTCCCCGAAGGCGGCGCAGTGCCCCACAGGTGATAAGCCTGAATGGCTGAGGTTTAGCCTAGTCGTCCATCATTCAAGCATCTTACACCACGCTGTTCAGTCCTTTCAGCGTGGAAATCTGACTGGTTAGAAAGCATGCAGCCAAGGAGCCTGGAGAGAGCACGAGAGATACTGGCACTGCTGCTCTGCCTCCCCCTCTCTCCTCTCTCTGCTGTGCTTCTTTTTCTGTCGGTCTGTCTCTGTCCTGCTTCCTGCCTCTCTCTGTATCTGCCTCCAGTAGCCCTCCTACTCATCCACTGCTCCCTCCCCCTCCTTCTCCCCTCTCTGAAACTGTCTTCTCCTTCTCTTTTTTTTTCCTTTTACACCTCTGCGCTTGACTAATTGGACTCATAAAGCAGATTTAACACTCTCTTCATAAGTCTTTCTTTTTCCCTTTGATATCTTTGTCTTCTGCCTATACTCTAACTCTTCTCCAGCATGCGGAGGCAACACAGATCTTTTTTTGTCTCGGAGCTCTCGTTTCTTTCTCTCTTCCTCTGAGCCATCTCTCCATAAGTTTGTTTGCCCTGATTAAAGAGCCCAGGTGGGAAAACGGTGGCCATGACAATACTAATGGCAGCATCCTTCCTCTCAGGACTTTGGCCACTCCTCCTCTGTTTGTGTTTGCATAGCACCTGCCGGATGGCACACGCTTAATTGTCCCAATCTGGCTACCGTTGGAGCAGTTGCCGCGTTGCCCTTATTGCCTGGTGAGCATATCTGCAACGTAGCTAGTGAAGGGACTAATTAGGGCTACTTGGCATTGGCATGGCAACAACAGGACCGCTGGCCAAAGGAAGCACAGACTGATAGATCAGAATTCAAATCAGGGTCTGTCTGTTGTCTTCTGGGGGTGCACTCTTATCCACTAATAAAAAAAGAACTCCTGATTTCGTATCTTGGCTCTTTGTCTCTCACACTTCGTCTGTTTATTCAAGGAGTGTAAGCAGAGACACTCTTTTCAAGTCTGACTGTTTTACTGACATGCGCAACTCAGTGGGAGGGATGTTTTCTGCGAGATGCAAGTCTTTAGCGAGAGAGAAATAGATGGCTGACAGCAGGGTTATGGAGAGGGTGGGGGAAAAAAAAAGACATTTGCAGACTTCTCTGAGCAAACACGAGCGTGATATGGGAGAGAGGCAGAGATGGAAGCAAGAGATTGAGACAGCTCGGAGGCCAAGAGATAAACAAAGAGAACAGCAAAGATGATAATGATGTGTGAGAAACCAGTTTCACACCTAAAATTGCTGTAAAAATAAAATAGTGCAACAGAAAACATCTATAAATGCTTAATGAATGCATTAATATTGCAGCCTGATATCTAGGCTGTCCGCTGGCAAGCCCAAAAGGCTGTTAGCTGTGGTCCAGTCCTCAGCTGTGCTGTTTCAAAACAGAGGTGCATGGCTGTATTTGTGTGAGTGCTTTGTATTCATGAAAGACAAGTTATAGACTTTGTGCTAAAGGGACAAATGCAACACCAGTAAATGCTAATGCCTTCACAATGGCCCAGTGGTGCCCAGAGGGATCTTAACTCAGTCTGTTAGTCTCCAAAACCAAAATCACAATTTATGAAAAATTGTTCCTAAATCGTTTCTAGGTTTCTAAATAAGATTTAGACAAAATGATCAACATAAGTTTTATTTTTGTTTTGCGTCATGGAAAAAAAACTTGCTCATTGTTCATTGTTGGTACAAAACTTGAATAAAAACTGTGATTGGTATTATTTTGGTAGTTTTCCATGACTTAACCCAGTGATGAACTCAGCTCTGTTAAATGACTGTATATGTGAGCACAGATAAAGAGCTGAAACCAGCTGATACCAGGCAGTATGCAAATACAACGCAATGATGTCATGAACGTGCTAATTCTAGCATTACGTCATCTAGCAACATTTAGCTACCTTTTGAACAGGTACTTTCCATTGAACGTAGTTAGTTACAATTTTGCACCGTGACCACATACTGTCCAGACATACACTAGGTTTTGACCTGGTCTTGTTTACTAGGTTTTAGTTTTAGTTTGTGGAACAGCGACTGAAAGTAGATGATTGCATTACACCTTCAACTTATTGCCAAAGATGTGATTACAGCTCAGAGCAGAGTGGATGAGAAAATAGTTTGCTATGTGCAGTATTTGTCAACAGAGATCAGCTGGTGCTTGGTTGAGATGTGATCAGGAAAACCCCAGAAGAATCACAAATTGAGGTGGGGGTGAAAATCAGACACGATCAAATACTTTGCCATTCTGATATCCACTTTCAGCCTCACTTGCAGCAGATTACACACAGTGTCGTGCCGTTTACGCTAGTCATGACACACTGCAGTCTGACAGTCGCGCAGCCTCTGTGCTTCTTGATACATGTTATGTTTAAGATGCTGTTTCAGACATTCTTCTTCTTGAAAGCTAAAAAAAAAACTTCCTGCAAAAAAAAAAAAAAAAATCTCTTCTTCTGGCAGAGCAGTCTGTTTTGTGTTGTTGCACAGCTCCTCAGATCCTTTTCACTCAAGTGGACTAAATACTTGTCAGGCAATGCGTTCTTTCAAAACTTGGGCTTTAAAAGAGGAACCAAACAAAAAATACATATATTATTATAGTAACTCATTTGCAAGCAGTGAAGAGGAATTGTATATTTATGCCTTCACGCCAGAGGCATTGTGTTTTCAGGTTGTCTGTCTCCATTCTCCTGAGTGAGAGGGGAATTTCTCAAAATTTGGCACAAACATTGACTTGGACTCAAGGATGAACTGACTGTGAGAAACACCAGTGCCCTTTTTACACCATATGTAATGCTGCATGTTCTTCCCAAACAGTTCAAACTTAGTTTCATCAGTCTGCTAAACATTTTCCCAGTAGGGCTGTGGAGTGTCAGGGTGCTCTTTGGCAAGCTTCAGGTGTGCAGTGATGGGTTTTTGGAGAGCTCCTCTGAGGTGTCCTGCCATGGGCACCGTGCTACACTTCTAGATATCAGTAAATCCTCTGAGACCTCTTTTTTTTTGTCTCAGAGGACTGACTGACAGAGGACTCAATCTTCTTTCTGGCTTTAAATTGTGGGAGAAAACATATTACCTGACAGCACAGGTCTGATTTCAGTAATTCCAACTGAAGAGGTCACAAATGAGTCGACTGAAACGGCTCCGATCCATTGTTTGTACTAAAGACTTGGACTGATAAGCTACTACTTCTAGCTTCCTTCATGAAATCCCTCTCAGGTCTTCCTCTCACCTATACCTCAGGTCTTCTTAATTTGCACTCAGTGATAATTACTTCCTGACTGTTAAATATGCTCCCATAAGTGGGAAGCAGGTTCCTCCCTGCTGCTTGCTTCCATCCACAACCTGCTCTGCTGATTACCTCCATCACCAAGGTGATGCTGAAAGAGGGGAGAGTTTGAGGTGGAGGTTGTGGGGAGGGGGGGCTAGGCTCCGTTGTGCCACAGTTTCCTAGCATCACACTGCTGCGATAAATTCCGTTGTTGTAAAGCATTTTATTTTATGTATGGGTAACTTTGATTATTGAGTAATATCCATCTCCTCGTCTCCTGAAGATTGAGCTGGATGAATTTCCCCAGCACAGAAAACAGGGCACATCTGTGCCAGAGCACAGCTTGTCCCCTGGGAAGCAACACATAATATCCACTGGCCTGTGTTGTCTGCGTTTGTGTGTGTGTGTGTGGCGAGGGTTGGGGCTTCAAGCATGGCATATCAGACGGCCCTCTGAGCATATTATGACACAAGTCGGAAAAGACCAACCTCTCTCCTTTCCCCCTCTCTTCCAAACACACATATCTAAACAAGCAAAGGGATCCTGGGCTCAGCTGTTCCATCGTGGTCTCTGGCAGGCTTTGTGTTCGGGTTGAGGCTTTGAGCGGATTGCTTTTGAATTGATCGTGGCTCCCGTCCAATTCCCCGATCCTCTGTGCCTCAGCCCGCCACCTGCCTGATAATACTCTCCATCTCTCTCTCTCTTTGGGAAGAAGAGCAAACAATCTGCGGCTCTAGACAAATAGCACATCTAAAATGGTTTGATATCAGTCCCCACACCCCGCGCCTCTCTTCTCATAATCAGCCGCTGATTTCCCCTGTACCTTTTATCTTCCTGATTTCTAAAAACATACGGCTGTCAGAAAGACGCTGGTAGTCTGGAAAATTCCAGTAAGATATATAATCAGAAAGAGAGATGGGATGAGACTGAAGAATTAAACTTTTCAAGAACAGGATAATGGACTTAATGTTAAGTTTAACTCGCTGAAACTCCCACAGTCGGAACATTTTATTCAAGAATAAAAAGTCAACTGCAAACTAACTTTGCTTCATTTTTCTCACTTGATAGTTGATTGTTATCATCGTAGCTTGAAAAGGTGTTGGTATAGCTTGTTTGGGGGGGGGGGGGGGGGGGGGGGGGGGGGGGGGGGGGGGGGGGGGGGGGGGGGGGGGGGGGGGGGGG
>JBBMJY010000015.1:15349829-15365185 GCA_037833715.1 Toxotes lorentzi | reverse complement strand
ACAGTTGGAAAATTTTGTTCAAGAAGAAAAAGTGAACGGAAAAAGAACTTTGTTTCGTTTTTTTCATTTGGTGGTTGGTTGTTGTCATTGGGGTTGGAAAAGGGGTTGGTGGACCTTACTGAAACCCCCCCCCCCCCCCCCCCCCTCACCTGTTTGATGTTCTCTAACTTTATGAAACCAACAATATGACAGTCACACACATCGATTGGGGTAGGTATGTGGAGGAAGGCCAGTAGGCTTTGTTTTCATTCACCACACAGATCTTTTAGGACAGATTTGTGCAGTTACCTCTGCTCTGGGCCTCAAGTCCAGTTGGAAAGACACCACAGCTGCAACATTAGACACCAGCGGATATCATTTGTATTTTTTTAAACAGTACAACCCCTGCATTTTTCTCTAGACTTTGCATTTCACCGATTTATAACAGTAACAATTTATATATTATTATCTTTGACAAACCCGGTGCTATATATACAGAGGGGGGCTAATTAGGGAAGTGCAGAGAGGTGTGTGATGAGGTGTGAGAATATCAGGTGGGATACAGGGCAGGAGGGAGTGGCTGTGTTGGGAAAGACTTGAGTTAGAGTGAACAAGATGACGTGCCGAACATGACTCTTTGGTTCCTTTGGTTCCTTTTGTTTATGAGGTGTCTTTTTTGGAGTGACCTCCTCAAATGTCACCATGTTTAGTCACCTTTATATTGTGCAAGAACAATATTCCATCATTGGCTGGGGATGATTCAGTCCAGATCTGCCCCTGCTAACAATGCATCTACTTGTCTACCCATATTTGCAGTTATATAAATGACTTAAAGCTGTGTTCCTTAATTCTTATGTATTTTGACCCTTGTGGTGCCTCATTTCATAGCCTTGTCATGTCATGCCATCATCTGCCGCTTATCTGGGTCTGGGTCCAGGTCACGAGGGCGACTGCTGCCTAGTCCACAATGCACTAAAGTCCTACAGCACCTCATGGTGGGCCCATGGGAGGCAGTGCCACCCAGACTGGTGCTCAAACCCACGAGTAAAGAGAGATTGAGTCTCGTGCTCTACCAACTGAGCTTCATAGCCTTGTTGTTTTTTTGTTTTTTAGCCCTCATCCTCGCAGAGATGACGCACATTTCTTCAATCATCCTGACAAATGTCACATTATCTGCTCCTAGAAACCACAGAAGCTGATAGGAAGCTTCTGTGTCAGCTGAAAATGAAGTTTGGACAGATTCATCACTCACTGCTGATTTAGTTAGTTCATATAAAAAAAACCAAACAAAAAAAAAAAACAAATCTCAGCCCCAACAATAAGAAATCAGCTGACATTACTCAATATCAGGTTGAATGATTACAGTGAAACAAACTTCAGCCTGATAACCAAGATAAAAGAAATTGTCACGAACAAAGAAAACTTTTTTTTTCCTGAACTTTTTATTCATGTGACTGGTGTACTATCTCTCTGCTTGTGCTCTGCTCTTCACTGGGCCCTTGTAGCTATACATATTCAAGTCAGGCTCTCGTATAATGTTGCCAGAAGGAGGGTGTGCACCAGCAAGCTGTGGTTTAGTCACACACCAGTTTTCTGTCTGCTGTCTGTCTTCTCCCCGTCACATCTTAGCCGTGTCTCCCTGTTCCAGCCTGCTCGTCTCTCTGCCTGACCCTGCTTTTCTCTTTGGTCCTGGTTGAATGAACTGGCCACAGAACTCTTCAGGGGGGACTCTGCCAGGAGACTGAGACTGACTCTATCAAATTCTATTGCTTTGACTTGTCCTGCTGTTTCACCTGTTTGTAAATGAGTGTGGGTTGTAGCGTTAATTAAAAGTTCAGTTAAAGATCATGGCGGCTTGTCGCTGCAGTTAGAATCATGATGGCAGAGCTCAAGTGTTTGCTCGAAGGGCTCATGACTTGTTGGACAGAATCACACGTATCGACGGGGCTGCATCAATTTCAATTTCATATCAGCCCAAAACAGGATCGGGTTGCAGGGCCAGTCAATATTTCTTCCTCTAATGCACGATGAAAGCTTTCCAAAGCAGGTGGTTGGACAAACAATGCAGAGGCAAAAGCAGAATGGGAATGTTTTAACACGCAGTCAGAAGTGCTATGTGCTTCTTTGAAACAAGTGCTGCTGACAAATCTGTGAGGCTGACTAGTCCCGCTGTCATCTTGTCTGTCCGCGGGATGCAAATGCAATAACAGAAATATGATAATTTAATCACGAAACGAAGACGTGTTGATGAAGTTTCAGACTGACTGAGCTGTTGTTGTGAAAGTGATTAAAAAGGCCGTTTTCATGTTGGGAGATTTGAACGTGAATCAAATGCTCTCGGACGAGTCGAGAACAACAGCAACTGAATAAACCATAGAGATCAGGTGTAAAGAGGAAAGGTTAAAGAAATCCTTATGCCTTTTCTTTAATCTCCAATCAGCTATTAAAAACATTTGCTTTATTCATTTATTTAACTTAATGGTAAGTCTTACTAATTTTCACTCTCCTTTTTATCTCCTATCCATTGATAAAACAGATTATTAATAGATTTATCCATAGACTTTAGGCTAATAAAACATATTACTTTTCACACCTGTTTTTCATTTATTTAACTAACAGTATTATTCATTGACATCTTCCGTTACATTTTTGACTCATCAGACAATCTCTCACTTCCTTTTTCATTTTTCGGGCTCCATACTCCAGGTTTTTGATTTGAACTGTAACAGTGATGAAAGTACCATAAGTTGCCTTTCAGCTTTCAGCATGTTCACATTTGCAGCATCAAAATCTAATGTGCATAAAGAATAAGTAATTAAGACTAGACTCTTTGGCTTGTTAGCTAATCCATTTAAATATCCACAAACTGTGATGTTTCTAAGGAAAGAAACAAAGAAATAATGGAGGATTAGAGAACTGGATGTTGAGTCTCAGGGAAACATGAATGAAAATATGAGAAGGTAGAAAATGGAAAAGCTAAAAATGTGTGGTTTCTTTTCTTTTGTGTGTGTGTGTGTGTGTGTGTGTGTGTGTGTGTTGGTTTGCTCCAGACTATCTGTCACAAGGTGTGGATCTGAGCGGCATCGAGGTGATTGAGAACGACCTGCTGCTGATCAGCAGAGCCAGACTGGAGGTGGAGAACCAAGCCAAGAGACTGCTGGAGCAGGGCATGGAGATCCAGGTACACACACAAACACAGGATACTAACACAGGGGATTGTCCCAGGGTAGAAAATTAAAATATCAGTAAAGTATCAGAGACAAATCTTTAAATCCTCAAACAGTGATCAAGGCCTTTATTTATCTCGCCTGTATAATGATCTGCTCCTGTTTTAATCTGCTGTTAATGCAAACTCATCTAGCAGCAGTTAGCGACTTTTCGAGCTATTTTCCATTGAAAGTAGTTGCTTACAATGGTTACATTGGCTCTTCATTGGTTGCTCACTTGGTCCCAAGCTCCTGTCAATAAAACTCAAAACCTCCTGCATAGATATTTCACATTAAAGCCTTCCAGCGCCTCAAGGCCCATAATCCTCTCCCTTTCACCAGCAGGCTTTACCTGATAAGTAATTCCAAGATTTAATATTTTTTACTGAACCTTTATTTGTTGATGCTGGACATGCCTCCAGCTACTTCTTTGAGACGCTGACAGTATTTGAATACTGAGAATTTCTGAACATTAAATATTCATGACTAAACAAGTAAATAGAAAAGGTGAGAAAAGTTCAAAAACATTCTTGTCCACAAACAAACGAACAAAGGTTTTATTCGCTGGGAGAGGTGACTCCTGCTTAGTCTTTGTAATTGGGTTCATGTTCTTGTTGCTGCAGTACTGACTGCTACTTATTGGTCTTGGCTTTAGACTCACATATACTGCACTGCCATCAGGCGTTTCTGCTTAATAAATTACTTGATACATTTTCATTTAGCAGATTTCGGATTCTTTCGGCTGTTTACCGTGCACCTACATCCTTGTTTTCTGCATCAGGCTATAAAAAAAAAACAAAGAAGTAATTAAGGCAGACACACACACTTCTTCTATACTTTTTGGCTTCCTTTGAGGACAACTGAATATTAATGAAAAAGAACGCCTTCATGCAAATTCACTGGCCAAGCAAATCCTACAGGCAGCTCTGTCATTCCACCTAGCTGCTATTTCTGTTCCCTGCATATTGACTCCTTTAAGGGTATAAATGGGTCACAGAAATTAAAGCACCCCTACAGTTTTGGTGTATTTATACTCTTGGATTGATGAGTAGAAATCCTTTTAAAAAAAGCATTGTATTTTGTCCAGAGTTTGGTTGAGTTTTTGCAGTTGTGATTTTTGTTCAATGCAAAGATTTCCCATTATTTTACGTATTTATTTTTATTTATTTATTTTAAGAAAAGGAAATACAGAAAGAAAACAGCAGAGAAGAGATGAGCTCTTTGTATATATGTCATTCTGTAAAAAAAAAAAAAAAAAATGTGAGAGAGGGGACACATGTGAGCTCTGCTAACCTTCATCTGCCCCAGAAAGCCTTGTTCTCAAGGGGACAGTGTCCCATTAAAGAAACTGTGTTGTTGCATGCATGCGTGACAGTCTGTTCAGTGTCCATGTTTCCAGTGTCCACGCGAGCGCTGTAGTTGTGCGCCAGCTTTTGCACTCGCGGTGCAGCCGTGGTCCGCGTTTGTTCCTCCTTGAGCCGGTGTGCATGAGATGTTTATCAGGCTCGGGGTAGTGTGCAACTGGAGCATATGTCATGGCCTTCTGGTTCTTAACGTCACAGGGCATCTCATGTTTTCTAGTTTTCATTTCAGTTTCCACTATCTTCCTTTATAGTCATGTCATTTCTACATTGTAATTAGTGCAGCAATCATATAGATGTAGTAGTATGTACAGTATGTTTTAAATAGACTTTTCTGTTTTTTTTTCATTCAGTGTTAAGGTGCTTTTAGACAAATTCACATTCTGCAGATGTTTCACATTAAAAGCCTGCCAGCAAAGGGAGAAATCATGCCCTTTGAGCCAGTGTAAGGCTTTTAATGTGTGCTTTCAGCAGTTGTACAAGTGTGTACAGTTTCACGTCATTATTAGGGCTGCAACTAATGATTATTTTCTCAGTATGTATACTTACTGGAGCTTTCACAAAGAAAGCACTTGAGCTTGTTCCCTCTCTGGGCGTGCAGCACGAGTCCCTGAGGAGAGGAGACAGAAATGGAAGCAGACTGTGGAGGGCCAGTAAGGGACTGAAGGATTAAGAAAAAAATCAGACACAGGAAAAAGGAAACTAAATATATTTCTGGAATGTTTTTTTTTTAATCCTTCTGACATTTAGAATTGTTTGTTTCACCTCCGCTGGATTGATTAGAATATTGCCTCAAGTAATAAAATTTTTATGACATTTTAAAAGTGGCAAATGGCACAGAATGACAAAAACAATGCATTTCAGAAAGATTAATCCAACAATGTTGTGACAATCTGTCAGACTGCATATTATGTTTGAGGACGTCACAAACAGACCAATGTAATTATTTAGAGAAAAGCTTCGGAGCTTTTTTCCTAAAGAAAACGAAACGGAAATGGCCTTTTTCATAGGCTCCTGCCTGTATGAATGATTTTCATTTTCATGAGAAATGAGCTAAAATCAAAACGTGATTTAAATTCAAAGTCTGGTGTGAAATTTCATTTTCAAGTGTAGGTTGTCTGTTAATCTGAAAATGGAAAGTCCGCGTCACATTCACTTTCATTATTATTAGCAGTGTGATGCTTTAAGTGCACTGAAAAGTAGCCACAGACTTTCATACTTCCATAGTCAAGCAAACAAATTTGGTTTATAGTGTTTTTGTGTGCTCCCTTGGGCACATAAAAATTCATCTTAAAACTACAATTCAGTAAACTCAGTGTAATCTACATTAACCGAGTCATGTTATACTCATCACTCTGCTGTTGTGACCATCAACTGTTGAACAGAAACACTGTTTTCACTCACTAGTTAACATGAGTCATATCTACTTTGCCGTTTTTTTCATTTGATGTTAAGCTACTGTCACTGCTGCTAATAGTTTCACTTTAAAAGCTTGTCAAGAAAGGGAGGGCTTTTAATGTGAAAAGGGAAGTTTCGAGTTAAGTACAACCTGGTGGATTTGTTGTTTCCATCCATGTGAGTTTGGAGTCAAACAGAGGCTAAACAGGTGTGTGTAGTGTAGTGTAGCAAGTGTAAAGTCAACACACACATTCATATGC
Organism: Toxotes lorentzi; assembly: GCA_037833715.1. Taxonomy (NCBI): domain Eukaryota; kingdom Metazoa; phylum Chordata; class Actinopteri; family Toxotidae; genus Toxotes; species Toxotes lorentzi. The sequence goes on along the minus strand of JBBMJY010000015.1, from coordinate 15,358,981 downwards.
CTCTCTCCCCTGTGCATTCCACCCTCGGTAGAAATATTTTTATCCTGACTACTGCTGGAGTAGCCTTGGCTAACAAATTCTGTCACAGTGTTATGTGTGTGGACATGGGGGGCTCTGGAGACACAAAGACACACACACACTCACGCACAGCGACAGCTTCTTGTATCAGCCCAGGGAGTTGTTTATTGTGAATGTTATGTAAGCAATTGGACATGCTGCCTGGGCTGTGTGGGAGCTAGTTTCACCTCAGCGCTCTGACTGTGCCAGCAGAGACCCTGTAGCCCATCTGTTGAGTGGGAGCTCAACTGACCCACGTAGAAAAACTCCTCCTCTCCTCTCTTAAGTATTTTTTTTTTTTTTTTTTTTTTTTTTGAACATATAAAATCAGTTGAGCCCAGTGGCTGAAATCAGCATCACTCAGTAATTCTGGGGAGTGTTCAGATAATGATGTGACCCGTCGCCTCTCCAAACTCCCTTTAAATGAACAACTCTTGTTCACCAAGAAAGAATTCCAGCACATAGCTCATCCAACTCCAGTGAATTAGCATCTTTTCCACAGTGTCAAACTATATCTTTAAAAGTGCACACTTTGACTTATTAGCTCATAATAATCACTCAGTAATTCATAAGTTCAACCTACACTGAGTATTTATGTTTTTGTCTGTAGTTTTCCATCTGTTTAGTCTTTTCCTGACGGGAATGAGCCAAATAAGAAAATCAGTCTGAAGCATCTCAGTGAATGGAGTGAAGAGAGCTAGCTTCGCAAGGCTATAGAGAACCAAATGGATGATAAACTTGTGTAATAATAATAATAATAATTAGTGAGGTAACACAGCAGTGAAATACATCAATTTCCCAATATTTATAATTCCCACACCACTAACCCTATGCAACTAACAGTTGCTTTTTCATCTACTAATCTGTCCATTGTTTTCTTGTTTTATTTAGTTAATGCGTTATCGCATTAATTAGTTAGACAAACAAAGGGTCACAGGTGAGGTGGGATGTTGATCAGTACTGGCTTGGGATGGGTGTCATCACACGTGTCAGAGAGATGCGTGGGCCTAAGACTGCTGCAGCGCTCACATGAACCAGAACAGAAAAGAACTGGCCTTCCATGGGCATTTTCATTTTAAATCTCTTCCAGACGACGGAGTTGATAGAAGCAAAGGTGTTTGTAAGCACTGCAAAGTTGAATTTTCTTATCACCGGAGTACTTCGAGTCTGAAGTATAACTTTAAATGCAAATCACCCACCCAAACAAACAGTGGAGGGAGGGTTCGGCAGACTGCTTTGGATGCAGCGTGTGGCAGAAGTATAGATAAACAACAGCAAGGCAAGCTAACGAATGCCACAGCAAAGTGGGTATCGTGGACATCGCCGGGTAACCATAATTACCTCAGAGTTACAGTGCATTATATTGATGAACAGTGGGAGCTGCAATCACATGCTCTGACTGTGATGAAAACAGAAGAGAGAGCGGAACATTTTATTCATGTTGCACAGCAGTGGAACATTTCAAATAAAGTCAGAACAGTTAGCACAATAAGAAAGAAGTAAGAAATATGACTTAAATATGACTTAATATGACAAAAGTGCGCAATACACAACTTTTTTTCACATAACAATGCGATTAATTGCTGAAAAATTATGCCATTAATCACAATTAAAAATTTTAATCGTTGCCCAGCACTGGTTTTATTCATAAAATGTCTGAAAATATTTTTTTTTTTAAATAGCCACCACATTATCCCAGAGCCTGAGGTGACATTCGCGTTTAGTTCTGTCTGACCAACAAACCATAACTCAAGATATTCAGTTTATTATAATATAAAACAGAGAAGCACGAATCCTCACACTGGAGAAGCTGATCAGAGAATGTTTAGACCCCTTTGCTCAAAATGACTCAAATGATTGAACAGTAATCAAAACAATTGTTGTTTGACATGTTCTGCTAATCAATTAAGCACCATTGAACTTGAAACAACAATCTACATTCTAACACAGGCCCCAACCGCTGAAGTGTTTCAAGATTTGGTTCCTGTAGTGCTGCGGCTGTTTCATACTGCAGTGTATGGGGCACAATGAGAAAACCTCCAGCTTCTCTGTAGAAATGCAGGAGGTTTTCTTCATTAAGAAAATAACACAGCTCAAAGAAAAGTAGACTCTGAGACACATACAGCGCAGATGAACCTACCCGAGTCAGAGTCAGTGCAAAGTTAGCTGTGCTATTTATGTATTTTACGTTTTCTTCTCCTCCTCCGTCTCTCCTCTCCTCACCTCTGTTTTTCTTGTCTTGACTTCGCCCTGCTACATATTCACAGCTTTCTCTCATTAAATCAGTGTAAGGTATATTTTTAGCTGCCGCTGTCACCTCTGTACTTGCTGGCAAAGCGTGAGAGTTTGGTGTGTGAAACAACCAGACGCATTAAGTTGATTTCATTCTGTTAAAAATAGCACCACGGACGACTGCCAACTGTGATTGTCTCTTTCTTTCTCTCTCCTTTTGGCTGGCCAGAACCCGACCCAGGTCGGCACGGCTCTGCAGGTCTTCTATAACCTGGGAAGTTTAAGAGAGACCATCAGCAGTGTGGTGGGGGGTTACCGCACCACCATACAGGACAACATCACAAGCTCTCTAGACATCAAGGGTCTGACACAGCCAGCCAACCCCAGAGGTGAGGCCCAAGGAGGATGTGGTCATGTGTCCCACATGACCACATCCTGTATTTAAGCATACACACACACACATACTACATTGTCCTCATTTTATAATTTAACCTAGTTTATCATTTGGCTTGATCCAAAATAGATTATTATACCATGGCCACAGAGAATAGTCAGTTCTGGCTGGAGGGCGTGTGTTATTTTCATGGCTCTGATGTAGCAGCCACTTCATTGTTCTAATTAATGCACACGGTATTTTCATATAACCAGCCCTGATTAGGTGAAGGATTCTTACACTGGCATTTTAAGGCCAATCTTTAGGATTATATCTCCTAATAAAATATGAAATAAGCAAAAGGGTATATGTGTCCTTATCTTTTTAAAAACAAAAATCTTTCAGGTGATCGGTGAGCCGCACTGTTGCACTGGGTGACATATTCCTTCATCACCATGAACACACACACACACTATAGTTTATTTTGTCTCAGTCCCACAGACACCATCCTGTTGCCCCAAATACTCACTAGAACACCAAATGTGGATTAATCCATAGCTGAAAATAGTCCCCAACAAATGCTGTTTCTCCTGTTTGACCAATGCTTACTGAAAACTGCTTCGGCTTGTTTAGGAAATGATCGGCTTGTTTAGGAACCTAATTGAACCCTTTTTGAAAAATGAAAATATATATTTGTGACCCCCCCCCCCAGGTGCTCCGGGCAGAGCAGTGCTGCCGACACCAGGGAACACGGCAGCTTTCCGTGCTGCTCTGTGGACCAACCTGGAGAAACTGATGGACCAGATATGTGCTGCGTGCAGACAGGTAGCCACCTGAGACCACTAACTTTACCACACATCCAGAGGGTTGAGTCACACATTTAAAACGAGAAGCAAGGCAGCAAGCAGGGCTGATGAATTAGGTATGAGGTGTTCTCTGCTGTGTATTCACAGGTGCAGCATCTGCAGAAGGTCCTGATGAAGAAGAGAGACCCCGTCACTCATGTGTGCTTCATTGATGAGATCAGCAAGGTGGGTGGACACCACTGCTCTGGGTTTGGCATACAAGTTATAATTATCGCTGCAATCAGAGGGAAACACCTGATTTCACACATCAAAGTGTTTTTCCAGGTGTTGGCATGTTCTACTGTGTACGTGGAAAAAAGGCTGAATAAGCTTTTTGTGGCTCCAGAGTCTGATAAGAAAGAAGTGAGTTTACAAGACCTCTGTAGCTCGCTCCTCATCTCTGCATGAGGCTAGAGGCTCCAGGCTACATTAGCTGCTACTAGCATAACACACCGGAATCTGTGGCCAAACTGTTTGTGGGTGGGTTGTATTGTGGGTAATGTAGGTGCCAGTTTTTGACAAGAAAGACGATATCTTCGGTTCTGTTTTACACAGGACAAGGACCGTGGATCCATCTGTTACATTGGAATTGTGCGAGAAAGAGGTCGCTTGATACGAGTACAACAACCAATCATTCTTTCAGTTTTCATATGGATGTTTGAATGTGGTATTATGATACATTTGAAATCAATGTAGAGCAGTTTGTGGTGAAATATGTATTACATTTTGAAATTAGTTTTAAAATTTAGTTAAACTAGAGCAATGTACGTTCAACCTGTGCCTATCAGTGGTGCTGACCGCTTGGCCTGCGTTAATCCAGCCTGCACTTTTTCTTGAGATGATCATCCAAAGCATGGATCTTCTTTGTACTCAGGTGACCCCGGGTGGGGTTGGGGGGGGGGCTCCGCACAATGTCACATAAACAGCAGCACTCATACACATTCAGTGAAGGTGACTTGTAGTCGTTTGTTGCTGCTGGAGTTGGCTGATTGCTCTGATAGTGTCTGGGTCACGGTGTAGATTCCAGTCCAGGTCCTCGTAGTGTCGCTCCGACTTTTTCTTCATGTCAAGTAACACGTAGAAAAGCGATGCTTGAAGGTTTCTCGGGAACCCGCTCAGCCAAAGAACTTCACAGTCGACACTGCTCTTCCTCAGGTCCTCAGCAGTGCGCCCGCCAGGTCAATCAGATGAGCAGTTATCGAGAAAATCGAAATACAGACAGACTGATTTCTCTAATTATTGTTAGATGTTAAGTGCTGTACTCTCTGTGAATGGGAAGGCAGCTCTCTTCAGATGAAAGCGAAAAAAGAAAGAAAGAAAGAAAGAGACAAAAACAGCAACGACAGCTGTGAGCCCCCTCGGGTCTGCTCACTTAAAAAGCAGTAGTAGTATCAGTAGTAATCATGGCAGTCATTAACACATCATCATGCCCATCATCAGCGTCTCACTCTTTTACCTTCACAGAAACCTAGTCGTACAAATCAGAGCGGGAGACTGTTACTATGGAAACAAAGCTCTCACCAATTACCCAGAGATGGAGGTGTTAGTTGGAGACCTAATGACATGTCTAAATGCAAGGCTCCTCAACAGTGCAGCTGCACTGTCAGTGCCATGTGTCCACAGAAGAACCACTGAACAGACACATAGTTGTGCTTTTAACAGTCACGGAATCAAAACATATGATCGAATCTATGTCCGTGCACGCATGCAGACACCTGAGGTTAGTACGCTCGCGTACTAACCCAGTTAACTCACTGCCCACTCATTCTACAAGGAGAGACAAAAAAAACCCCACTCCCTCTGCTTTTGTCTAGCAGCGACAGCATCGGACACGATGAACAGACCTGTAGAAGATCTTTCATACCTGAAGCTCTTTTCCTGCAGGTTTTGATAATTGTAACTCCTTTCATTCAGCTCTCAGCAGGAGAAATATCTGCCGTGCTACTCGCGAATGCAACAACGCAGCTGTCAGGCTATTAACACGCTCCACACTCAGAGGTTGTATTACTCCAGTCCCTGCTGCCAGGCTCTGGTTCCCTGTCAGTTTTACAATTGATTTTCTGATGTTACCGCTGCTTTCTAGACCTAAGCGTGGTCAGGTTCCCCTCATACATCTCTGATTTGTTAAACCCCTACAAACTGAAATCGTGCTTCACGTCTTGCTTGAGGTCCTATACGCTACCAATTGTAGACAAAATCTTTTAGAATAAAAGAATAACTACATTACATGGCCTTAAGTATGTGGACACCACAACATTCCAGCCACGTGCGATAAATGAACACATATATCCAAAACAAAGGGAAATCATCTATTTCTTTAACAGCCTGCACAGTTCTGTTTTCACACTTTCCACCAGATGTTGAACCTGCTGCAGGGACTTGCTCCCAAGAGCATCAGTGAGGTCCAATACTGTTTGTTTGGGGACTGATTTTTGGTTCGGGGGCGCTGTCATGCTGAAGCAGCTGTAGTTGGTGCATTAAGAAAGAAAATCTGAGGTGAGAAGTGAAGGTGAAGAAGGTGGAGGCAGTGAGGGTGTAGTGGATACCGGGGGGGGGGGTTCAGACAGCTGGGCAGCAGACCTTGCAGCAGGCTTCTCTAATGGAGGTTTGGAGGAGAATATGCAGACACACATGTCCAGTCCCATTAAATAATTAAAGCACTTTCCTTAGTCAGGCTCTGTGTGTTGGGCTGTGTTTGTGTGTTGCTGTCTGTGCCTATGTGACAGCACTTACTGCACTGCAAGTTGCACAGAGCAGTTTTTCACAGGCTTTCAGTTTGGTCTGCTCAGTTTTCATGCAGACAGATATACACTTACTACCTCAGTACTGATATTGATGTGTGATAGATAACGTTGCCATTGTGATTACTAAATATTGTAATTGCAGTTATTACTCAAGATTATTTGTCTGAATCTCAAAATTATTGTTTAAAATCACTTAAAATACTTTTCCTCATTGCTGTCATTGTCGTGCATTCAGACTTTGAAGTTGTAAATTCTAGGCAATCAGACAACAGCAATGGCTGATGCAGACTGTGATAAGAGTGAGAAGGTGTTTCCCATCACTTGGCCAGCTCACGCTGCTCAGAAGACCTACAAGGACTTCAGATAATAAGTGTGTTTCTCTTCTCTCTGCCTAATGACAGGATGGTCAGCCTGATATCCTCTATACCTTCTGGACTGATGTAACCAACACACTTAGCGAGGAGTTCCACAGAGCAACTGAAGGTAAGATTGGTCCTTGTCTTTCCCCGTAGGATCCTGAAAGTTTAAATATTAAATCAAAGTTTAATTAGTCAAAGGATGTGAGTCTTTAAGGCTTCTTTCAGACCGACTGTAGGTAACTGTTGCACCAGCAGCAGCACAAACAACTAGTGGGAGGCTTTGTTTAGTGGGCCATAATCATCAGGCTGTAACGAGAGCTCAGTTAACAGCAGGAAATCAATGGGGCTGCGAGTAATGAACAGCCTGTTGTTCACGGAGCGATCTGAGCTCACAGAAGCCTCATATTGAGACTCTGCTTGCAACTGCATCAACACACTATGACGGTTCTAACCTCGACAAAGTCAGATGATCAAAAAGTCACATAAAAGATTGATCTCATATTGGTTTTAAAAGTCATAGTCTAACAAAGTCTTATATGTCTGGATTGTTTATGGTCCATGTGCAAAATCGAGCACATGGTTGGAAACTGTTGAACTGTGAATGAAGCTGTTCTCATTTACATGTTGTACTGTTTCCGTTGTCAGAAACAGAAGTATGAAATAGTGCTACAAGAGGTCAAAAACTCCACTGGGAGCCTTTGAGTTTTCTTTCAGTTTTGTTGTTTAACGGTGGTGGACATGTGTATGATGGAGTAATGCAGTGTGGCTGCTTTCAGTCATATTTCTCAAACGTCTCCGTTTTTCTCAGTGCAGCTGTCTACTCCTGGTACATAACACCTCACACTCCACTTCCACTTCAGATGTGTAACAGATCTGTGGCGATGCTGATCACAGCTGATGTTACTACATGCTAGGTGTAGCCTCAGCACCAAGCTGTCTAAATGTTTTAGGCCTTTCTGTGTTTTGTAATCTAAAACTAATCAATGATAAGAAATAAATCACTTATGAAAGCCAAAGAATTATGTAACTATATGGTAAATATCTAATGGCTGCCAGGTGTAAGTAGTGTCACAGTGTAAGTAGTACTGGTAAAATAGTTTGTTCTATGTTCAGGGGATTTTATTACCTCTGACCTATAAGGCTGTAGCAGCTACTAACACGACAACATAGCCTGGAGAAGAGGATGCAGACTTTACTGCGTGGTTATACCAGACATTCTCAGGTGTCATTGTAAGAACTGTTGCCTGAGCTCGTTGTTGGTTTCTGTTCATTTGGGTGAAGCAACAGATGCAGACAGAAACTAAACCATAACACTTCAAAGGCGAAGATCTCAACAGTTTCTGATTAATTGAAGTCATTCCACGTTACCGTTGTTGTTGATTGACATAAAGTTACTGCCAGTAAAATCAACACTTCCTGCAGATTTTTCACATTAAAAATCTTATGGAAAGATGTGTTTTAGTGCAGCCAGGTTGTCAGGAGTTGTGAGTAGTGTGAAACTTAATTCAAAATCCACCACCGACTCCCTGTGTTATCGGCAATAAGTCCATGGTTGAGACCTACTGATTTAGAAATTGGAGAGTATTTATGCGTCTTCCTACTCAAGAAGTGAAAATATCTGCTAATGCTGCCTGAATGGATCTAATGTTAGCTCATTAATGCTCTTGCACTGACTTGGAGGGGACACATACAACACTTTCCTCCAATTTAATAACATGCAGTGCCAAATGTTTTTGCGACATATTGGTGGTTTTGCCACCTTTTCTTAAATTTAGTACATTTGCCCTTGTGAACAGTTTGGTGAAACTCATTCCAGCATCTTTTCCTTTCTGCTGTAGCTGAGGTCCAACATGAAAACAAATGTGGAGTGTTAAAAGTTAAGCCAGTGATTGCAGCACACAGACATCAATCTGCCTTAGTAAAAAACTGATCATTTTGGAGCCAAGTGCTTCTCAGGAATCGAACAATTTTGGAACTGATTGTTGTTTCACCTCCCTAATCATCCCTGTCTTGTTCTCCCTCTTAGCAGAGTGTCTCCATAGTGAGTCGTGAAACAAAGCAGTAAATGAAAAGCCATTCTCCCCTTTAAAAATAAGCACAGAATGAATAAATAAATGAACAGTAGGTGGATAAGTGAATCTTTGTAAGGAGTGGACTCGGAGGAAAGAAAGGCTTCATTATGCTAACAATAATATCACACACACTCACACATCATATGGAGGCATTTCAGTGGAGAGATATGATTGCAGGGAATAACAAAGTGAGAACAGGAGAGGCGCTTTTGGCTGCTTGCTAACATACTTGGCTTCAAACTCGCACTGAAAAAAAAACCCTGCAGTTTCTGTCATGCTGTGTGTGTGTGTGTGTAGTTTTGTGTGTGCGCGAGATATATAGTGATGAAATTTATTCTGGTAACATGTAAGTAATATAGATGAATGTTTGTATAAGCCTGTGTACGACTGACTGTCCTCAGTTTCCCTTCTCTTATATCTATATATCTATATATCTATATCTATATATCTATATATCTCTCTCTCTCTCT
>JBBMJY010000015.1:15336812-15349294 GCA_037833715.1 Toxotes lorentzi | reverse complement strand
GATCTCAAATTCCAAAAAAGGCTTTCTTTCCTTTTGAGTAATGTTTGCTAAGAACTACAGCGCCCAGCTCTTTTAGGACATTAATGTAATTTAAAAAAAAAAAAATTAAAACTATATATTCATGAAATGTTTTTTTTTTTTTTTAAAGGGTGGCATGGTGGTGCAGTGGTTAGCACTGTCGCCTCACAGCAAGAGGGTTCCATGTTCCATGTCTGGGCTCTTCTGTGCAGAATTTGCATGTTCTCCCTGTGCCTGTGGGGGTTCTCTCCGGGTACTCCGGCTTCCTCCCACAATCACGGTTAGGTTAATTGGCTAAATTGCACATAAGTGTGAGTGTGTGCGTGTCTGTCTTTGTGTATCTGCCCTGCGATTGACTGGCGACCAGTCCAGGGTGTACCCCGCCTCTCGCCCATAGTCAGCTGGGATAGGCTCCAGCTCCCCCACGACCCTGACGGATTAAGCGATAGAAGATGGATCGATGTTTTTTTTAAATGTTTCTGTCTTTAACAGGAGGCAGAGGGTACTTCACTGATTACTAATCCAGATGGCCAACTCTAGGAAGAGTCCTGGTGGTTCCAGACTTCTTCCATTCTAAGGCCATGGTTCCCCTGAGAACAACAAGTTATCGTTTTATCACAGAGGTCTACAGAGAGTTCCTTAGTCTTGATTCTTGGTTTTTGTCCTGACATGCAGTGTGAATTGAGTGTAGATCAATGGGCAGAACTGTCAGTTTTATATTAAATAAAATCTACAACACAGTGACGTTTGCAAAAAGTGAAGACGGCTCTGACTATTTTCTGAAGACCAAAAAAGTGAAACCAGTCTTCTTTTGTTTTCTCTTTCTCACCTTTCTATGTCTCTGTCACTGCTGGACGTGCTGTAAAATCGTCTGAGATGAAATGTTGTGTCCACTTCTCACTTATTTCCAGCCTCCTCTCTCCTCCTTCCAGTGTCCCCATTCTGTAGTGGTGAAGCTTTTCTTTTCTTAACCACTTTTTGAAATGAACATAGTGACTTGCAAAGAAGTATACCTAATTTATACCAATACCTAATTTTGCGTTCTTCAAAACCGTCACATGTAGTTAAATTTTTTCCTCACCTCCTTTGCCTCTGTCTTTTTTTTTTTTTTCTCTCTCTAGCCTCGTCCTTCCTGAAGCAGGCGTTCGAAGGAGAGTATCCTAAACTACTGCGGTTGTACAATGAGCTGTGGCGCCGCCTGCAGCAGTACAGCGCCAGCCTGCAGGGAGCTCTGACGGGCAGTGGAGGGATGGACGCGTCTCTGGACATCACGGCCGCAGAGACGGACAGCCAGGACCTCTTCACGCACGGCAAACAGGACTACAGGTGAGCCCGCACACAGACCGCAGTGCAGTCTGGCTGTCCTCTAGTCACAGAGATGTAATCATGATGACTAGATTACACACACACACACACAAAACCAGACACACACAGGGTGGCTCAGGAGGTGGCTCAATTTGTTGTCTGCTAATTGGAAGGTTAGTGGTTCAATCCCCGGCTCCTCCGGTCTGCATCCAACATATTGAACCCCCGAACTGCACTATCAGTGTGTGAGTGTGTTTTGTGTGTGTGTGTGTTTATGATAATGTGTGTTTGTGAATGGGTGAATGGCTTGTCATGTAAAGCGCTCTGAGTGGTCAATTAGACCCGATAAATGCATCTAGCTATATAAGTGCAGTCCATTTACTGTAGTATCCTGTCTCCACTGAATAGGATTAATGAGACATGGGGGCATTTTACTTCCATTTATGTCAGCAGTTTAAGTGCTCCATTAATAAATCTCAGCGCTGATAATTTAGCCCATTAGCAGACATTATATGTATTATTATTTGAAAGAGTTTTGAGAGAGATTTGAAATGTTGAATTTTTAAAGGCTACGTTACAGTAAAGCGATGCTGATCTTGTTGTTGCGTTGATCTTTTTGTGCCTGTGTGTGTGTGTGTGTGTGCGTGTGTGCGTGTGCGCAGCCCAGAGAAGGCCCTGAAGGACTCCCTGCAGCCATACGAGGCGGCCTACCTCTCCAAGTCCCTCTCTCGCCTGTTTGATCCGATCAACCTCGTCTTCCCCATGGGCGGCCGCAACCCGCCCTCCAACGACGAGCTGGACAGCATCATTAAGACTATCAGCAGGTACGTGCAGTCCATCTTCCAGCGACAGGGACTTTTTTAAAACTTTATAATCTTGGAGAGAAAACAAGAAAATCTTCTCCACAAAAATTTGACACTGGTGGAAAACATTACATTTTTGGTCTCCATGTTCTGTTTCACCTTTTTTACATTGGATTACAGTTCCACTTCCTGCTAATGTCACTCTTAAGTTCCCAGTAGTACTGTTTGTACCTGTTGAGGGTAAAAATCAATTAGTCTTAAAACTGTGGCTAACAGCACACGTCTCTTCTCGAGAGCATTTTATTTTCACACAAAAAGTGACAGTAGTTGTGTGAAGAATAACATAAGACAAGCTTGAGAGAGAGGAGCTAACCCTGCCCACTTTCTAGCACATCACACTTGGCCCATTGTAAACAGCGATTACGGATTGATGGTTTTGATAAGTTACAAAAATAGAAAGATGCAGCTTCCCACTCAGAAAGAGGCTTTCAGATGCTTTGTGATGATCTGACAAGCATCTATGAATCATGCTGAGGCCTTTACTTAAAACTTAAAACCTTTAACTGCTCAATTTTTCGTGCACCACTGGCCTGTAACATGCTGCCGTAAAAACAACTAAAAACAGCCTTTAATGTGTGAGGCTTTTTCAGTAATTAGATATTAAACATATTGTCAACACCATTGAATTAAAAAACAAATTGATTCATATACAAAATTTTGATCTTTCTCATTCTGTCTTCATGATCTTACAAAAAAATTACAGTAGTCTCCCTCTAACCTGAGGATACATGTATATTTGGCAGTTATATTTAAAAGACATATGAGATGAATCATAAAAAAAAAAACATCATGCACAGAAGCTACAATTCACTATGAACATAGTGCACAGCTCGCAGTTGGTAATTAGCCAGGTTACATAACTGAAACGGAAAATCTGTCTGATTTGTTTGCAGTGAGCTGAACGTAGCATCGGTAGATCCAGATCTGTCCCTGGCTGTGGCCAAGAATGCTGCCAAGACCGTCCAGCTCTTCTGTGTCAAGTCTGAACAGCTGGTGTGTACAGCACCGTGTGTGTGTGTGTGCATGCATGTTGGGGCAACTCTAAAACTCAGTTTTTTAAAAGCATCCATTTTCACCATGTCTGCTGAATTTAGCTCATCCTCAGAATGCATCCTGTCTATAAACCATACACCGTCTCATCATACCTCCCTCTGTCTGCAGCTGTGTACTCAGGGTGACGCCAGTCAGGTGATTGGTCCATTAACGGAGGGCCAGAGGAGGAACATTGCTGTGGTCAACTCCCTCTACCGTCTGCAGCAGGCTGTCGCCAAGGTAGGAACAAAAACCGTTGATTAGTTAGCTACATGTTTCTTTCTCAAGTGTGACAGTGGCAGCTCCAACATGGCACACACACTGCTCTAACCGTGTGTGGGAATGAAGCATTACGTCTTGCTCAGGATTCTTACCCAGGGTTGTTGGTGTTCCACAGGGTTCTAGACTTGGTCCATTTCTTTTTTCATTATACATGCTTTCACTATAACACAGTTTAACATTTCATAGCAGGTGACACATATCTGGACATGTCTCTAGTAGTGATTCAAAAATTGCATCACTAACTTACACAGCTCTGTAGTTTTGTACCTCCATGCAGTTGGGACTGTCCATACTTGTGTGCTCCCAAACTTTAGCTCAGGTCATGGAAATGTCCCCAGCAGTTCAGACAGAAGCATGGACAGGCAGTCTTTTGTTACTATCTCACATAAAGCTGCATTTTATGGATGAAAGATGTTATACAAGAAAGTTTCTCAGTTCATTAATTTACCTTTTGTCTTCCTGTGTTTTGTATTTTCAGATTATCTCAGGTCTGGGTTTTTGTCCACGGGCTGCTGCAGAGGCTCTGTCTTCTTCTTTGGAGGTATCATAGCAAAGAGTTTGTCATTACCTTTGCTAAGGAGGTTATGTTTTCACCTGAGTCTGTGTGTTGGTTTGTTAGCTTGTCAGCAAGATTATACAAAAAAAAAAAAGCAAACATATTTGCTCCAAACTTGGTGCAGGGATGGGACATGGAGAGGAACTCTTTAAATTTTGGTCTGGATCTGGTTAAAGAGGCAGACCCAGGACTTTTCTATCACTCTCCCTTAACTCTTATGTGAATTAGTAGAAGACTTCTTCTGTGTTTATGTGCTGGTACTGTGTCTTTTACCTGCTGTTAAATAATCTCAGTGAACAACACTCTCTTGAGTAATAATTTTATTATTTTAATGGAGCTTCTGGACAGTTTACAAAAGACCTGACGCTCACATCTTTTCCTCATAACTGTGAATTAGAAAAGTGGGAGCCGCACAGTTGATTAAATTCTCAGTATAGCCTTTTATTAAGTGTGTGAGACCTACTTTTTTTAACTGTATGTGTCATTTTTGTTCAGTAATTTTCTATGACTCTGTCAACATGGGTAAAGGTGTTGTTCCCATGTACTGTGGTTAGCCCTGGTTTGTACCCGTTATGTTGTACCATTACAGTCATGTCACAGAGCTAAGGAGCCATTATATAATAAGGTAATTAGTTATCTTCATTTGGATGAAAAAAAGATTTCATCTGCTGTATGGCAAAGAAGACTGTCCTAGCTGTATTACCTGTCCAGGTGGCTTGGATGTTCGCTCACTTCCTTTTTGAGATTTGCAGTAAAAATGTTTTGTTTTCATTTTCACTGACAAAAGGAGCAAATGCTCCTCAGCTGGTCTACATGCATGTGTGTGCATATATGCACTAGTTGCTATGGGAACAGGGAGTCCCTAAGTCACAGGTAATGAGCAATAGTTAATGTGATCTGGTCTGGATTCAGGGTCACATTCTCTCCCTTTGTCTGCTCTTATTTTCCCACTGGACATCCTTCCAGACCTGATAGATCACTGTTTGTTTGTTTGTGTCTTTGGTTCAGGGGGTGCAGGCCCTGATGAGCAGCGCCGTGCAGCCTCTGCTGCAGTCGGTGAGCGACTCCATAGAGGCTATCATCATCACGCTGCACCAGGAGGACTTCTCAGGGTAAGCAACACGTACCCTGTTCCCACCACTCAGACCTGGACATGATTCCAGGAGCTCAGACACCCTGTGGAACCAACCCCCCCAAAAGAGTCCCTGCTGGGTTTTCAACATTATAGAGAAGAGTTTTTATAGAAATAAACACTTAATGAGTCACTGCCAAGGTGTAGTGTGTGTATTAGCACCTTTTATAAATGTTGTGTTATGTTTAACACAAGGATATTGTGTGTAATTTGTGTGTTTGTGTGTTGCAGGCCTCTGTCCAGCCCTGATAAGCCTGACATTCCCTGCTCCCTCTACATGAAGGAGCTGCAGGGCTTCATCTCCAGAGTGATGAGCGACTACTTCCGACACATCCAGTGCTCCGACTTCATCTACGAGAGCACCGAGGCCATCGCTCAGAGAGCCATCGAGCTGTTCATCCGCCACGCCGGCCTGCTGCGCCCGCTGGGAGAGGGAGGCAAGATGAGGCTGGCCGCTGACTTTGCACAGGTGAGGACCCTTTCAGACTGCTCCTCTCCAGGACAGCTGACAAACGATTCCACAGTGATGCCGTCATGCTTTCCCCAGATTGAAACGCACGTGTCTGTTTGTGTGTGTTTGTGCGTCAGATGGAGATGGCGGTGGCTCCTCTGTGCAGGAGAGTGTCTGATCTGGGGAAACCTTACAGGATGCTGCGCTCCTTCAGGTGTGTACGTTGTGTGGTAGTAGTTTCACCACACACTGATGGGTTTGATCAGAACGCGTCAGGTCTCTGCAGGTCTACATGATGTCTGACTGTGTCCAGGACTCAGTATGTTACTGTTTGTGTTGCAGGCCGCTGCTGTTTCAGACCAGTGAGCTCATAGCCAGCAGTCCAGCTGTGGGAGACCTGATCCCCTACAGCACCCTGCTGCACTTCCTCTTCACCAGAGCCCCATCTGAGCTCAAGTCACCTCACCAGGTCTGTACACACACATCCTCCTTCTACCATAGTTGTATGGACAGTCGTTGACGTTATGTATTCCCTGGCCACACTTTGTGTTTAGGCTATACAACTAAAAGAGGTGTTCTCCCCCACAGAGAGCAGAGTGGTCCATAGCCCGTTACTCCCAGTGGTTAGACGATCACCCCTCAGAGAGAGACCGGCTCACCCTCATCAGGTAACCTCTTATTTTATGCATAGTTCAGAGACAACACACATACACACACAGTTAAAGGTGCCCCCCATAGAGTTTCTCTGTACATTCAGTGTTTGACAGCAAAACATCCTGTGCATCCGTGAGAAGCAGGTGATCTGGTCCAGCTTTATCTCAGAGAGCACGGCCATGATGAGTAATGTGCAGCCATCAGCCTCTGCTGGTCAACCATGTCCTCCTTAAAAAGGTTGTAGTAACTCACTTCAGTTCAGACTTGTGTAACATTGGGCATATTGATTTTTCAGCACAGAGGATAATGAGCTGATTAGCAAGACATTTGATTAGTTATTTCCATGTTAAAGTAAACTTTACTTTGAAAACCTGTGATCGTGTTTTCCTGTTTACTAAATGAGATGTGATCATGTAGTGTGAAGTGGAAGTGAGTGTGTCCTCTCTGTCCTCCTCTAAGGGGCGCCCTGGAGGCCTACGTGCAGTCTGTGAGGGCTCGGCAGGGGAAGGAGTTCGCCCCCATCTATCCCATCATGCTCCAGCTGTTGCAGAGAGCCACCAGCAGCCCACAGGAGGTTAGAGCCTGAAGAAAACACAGCTGCAGGCACCACGGTATCTGAACAGCTTCCTTCTGTCTCTCCACGTCACAGCATGTTAGGGATCAGAGGGTTCGTGAGGACGTTCAGCTCTGTGCACACTACATGAAGCCTCCTGAGTAACTTGACTGTAGCTCAGCTTAGACTGATCTCTTATTTTTACTGCTCTGACTAAATGAACTGTCTTTATTGTGTAGGGAAACATGGGATATTTGACTTTTTTTTTTATTCTGACACTGACAAAAAGGTTTAAGTATTTAAAAATGAATAACAAATTAAAGCTCCCACATTTCCTGAGCTTACTCACATCTGAAGTGGTCTGTAGAGGTTCAGCTCAGTTACTCGGGTGGTACATAGTTTCAGTAGAGAACTTTAGGGTCTGTCTATGATCCTCATAGGGATAAGAAGAGGTCACATTATTTTCTTGCTGTGAACATGTAACTGTCTCATGTCATGTATATATCAGTTATCAATCATAGGTTTAATCAATGACTGCAGAATAATGGGGAAATATTTGCAGGACTTTTATTTATTCATTACTTCATTAGAAGCTTTGATCTCACACACATTCACACACAGTATGACAGGAGCAGTATACAAAGGTCTATTCAGATGGGCCATTTCCACTGGTTGGGAGGAGGCTCCTCTATCAGCGGCTCCCATGGTTTCCACTCGGACATCTTCCTGGACAGAGCCAACTCACATTCTGCCTGCACACACAAACGCACAGCATTCACTGACTCTGCTTTCATTATCACATACCCAACAGCCACGTCAGATGTCCTGCCTTAAATGAACAGTTGGACATTTGGGGAAAACACTTATTCACTTTGTGAGAGTGAGATGATTGATTCACACCAATGAGACCTGCTGATGTTACTGTCAGAGAGAGAGATGGACCAAACAAGTTGTGATGGTAACAAAGTATAAATGTTATGACCTTGGTGGTTCTTTTGCAAATAAACTCATTCAAACCCACAAGTTCAGTCTCAGTCGCTTCTTTCAGGGGATACAACTGTCTGTGTGTATATCTGTATGTATGTATGATACAGTACCAGTCAAAAGTCTGGACACACCTTCTCATTCAGTGGTTTACCTTTATTTTTATTTTACTTTCTACATTGTAGGTTCATACGGAAGACATGAAGGAACACATACGGAATTATGTAGTTAACAAAACAGTGTTAAACCAACCAGAATATGTTTTATATTTTACCTTTTCCTTCACACACAATCACCTGACCTAAACCCAAATGAGATGGTTTGGGATGAGTTGGACCACAGAGTGAGCCAACAAGTGCTCAGCACCTCTGGGAACTCTTTGAAAACCATTCCAGGTGACTACTTCAAAGAATCTAAAATGTAAAACATAACTACATAATTCCATATGTGTTCCTTCATAGTTTTGATGTCTTCAGTATGAATCTACCATGTAGAAAGCAATAAAAATAAAGGTAAACCACTGAATGAGAAGGAGTGTCCAAACTTTTGACTGGTACTGTGCATACACACAGACATTTATATGTGTGTGTGTAAATGTTTGACATACCTGGAAAATGACTTCTTCAATCTGACCACAGTTGATTTTCTTCTCCAGCTTTTCGACATCAGGCTCCTATAAAGACACACGTTTTCATCAGTCTCCATCTTCAATCCTACACAGAGTGTATCCACACACAGTCCATCACTAACCGTTTTGACATGGTTGAAGCGGTCGTTGACCAGCTGCTCTGTGTACTTCCTGTAGACGGCGTCCTGGGGCATGGTCTGCAGCGACGCCAGGATCTTTGAGTAGAGAACCTTCAGGCGCTGAGAGGAGGAGCAGGACGGTTTAGTTAGAGCAAGAAAGAAGGGCTGCTGATGTATGATGTAGAGCTGGGTATCAAATTCAATACTTCCTAAAGGTATCGACCGAATTGCCTCGATACTATCGGGTATCAAATTAATCTCGTTAAAGTCAGTGAGCCAAACAGCTCGCAGCAAGTTTGACGTGCCAAGATCAAAAGTGCTGGTGATTGGCTGTGTCCAGTCATCCAGGAAAAAAACACTAGTTTACGCCACGCTCTCTCCGAAGTATGCGCGTGACGCGACAGCGTGAGCTACGTAGCTCAAGCGAAACTGTCGCGTCGCGCGCATACTTCCGACCGCAATCCGTGCAAAATGTGGAAAAGATCTAGAGTGTGGCTCCATTTTAGCAGCATCGATGCTAACAGTGCAAAATATGTATAGGCATGAAGGACAATCTGTCAATGCTTTCTGACCTGGCAACAAGTTCTGTGTGCAAGAAACATCCACACCGTCAGAACGTACATGTTCTACTGCTTAAACTTGGTATTGAAAAAAGGAATCGGTATCAAAGGCGAGGCGAGGGATGGGGAGAGGGGGGTAGGTTGTGGGGCAGCCACTCACCTCATGTGGATTGTGAGACACTGCCAGGCCGACCAGGCCGGTCGTCTGGAAAAGAGCAGCAGGAGAGACACTTGTTAACTCTGAGTCACTTCACCTCCTACTCAACCCTTTCACTTTGTCAACTTCAAACTTGGATCTGTGTGACACACACACACACACACACACAGCTCAAATCCATTATTTGAATGCAATAACCATGAATCAATACCCTGTCCAATTTAACAATAACCCTTTCAAAAACATTTGTGTCTGATGAGACCTCATTACATATGTAGCATTAATGTAGTTTTCTTATAGCAGGAAAAAAAATCCATAATATTACAATGTATTGTCTGCTACTGTCACTGCTAAACAATGATGATCTAATTGATCACACGCATCACTTTTATCGTCTTAACATACATAATATTTAACACCATATAGAAATTATGCCTCATATAAGACACGGGCAGTATCATTTACAATACTGAGCCAGTAACCACAGTGTAGCTGAGTGTCAGTATTATGCTTTTAGCTCCTCTATTTAACATTATAAGCAGAGTCCTGGTGTGGTGCTCAGCGGTATAGTTCACTCACACCAGGAAAATGTCTTTCCTGCTACTTTCACTACATGAGAACTATATGCTCAATGCATCACACTGTCCTAGCGTGAGGACAGGTTTGTGTGAGTGCATTTAGACAGCTTTAAACAGCTGAGAGTTCAGGCTCAGACGCAACGAATCTTCCTGCAGCACATTTCCTATCATTCCTAATTACACACTGCACAACACCTGGGTAATTGCATAGACACCGTCCTTCCTCCGACGGGCCATTAACGAGCTAATCTGCCACAGCTGACAGAGGCACTGCTAACAGTCAGAGGAAATGCCTTAAAATAAATGTTCAATTACATCCAAAGTAAATGCATATTCTACATTCACCTATATTTACACTGTACACTTTAAATTGCACACATTGGCTGTAGACAAATACATCATTGCCTGTGAATGATTAGGAATCTCCGGAGCCGTGAAGTGAAGCGGTTTAGGTCTAAAAAACCCATTTCCTCAGCAGATAACATCACTGTTTCCACCACCAAGGTAAACACGACACAATATGAATATACAGCGAAGTACAGTGATCTCACTTGGCTCCTCGGTGTTTCCGTTGAGCTTCTTTATCCACTAGCCGAACCTGCTGCAGCTAAGCTAACAAAACAGCTATCAGCTAGCCACCTGACCGCAGCGTCTCCGTCACGTTGCAACCTCTGTCTGTGTAAGTTAGCCATGCTAATACACCCCGGTGATACAACAATGTAGTGCAAACACTTTCAACTTAGCCGGTGCTGTGTCATTTATAGCGCTTTTCTTATATTAAAACAAAGATATGACCTCTACACGTACCTTCTTCAGCAGCCCCGCCATCTTTGCCTGCGGATGCGCTCCCGACAGCGATTTCCGGCCATTTAATATGACGTCAGGTTGTCGCTCTTCTCTGGGGACGTGACCTTTTACTGTTTCAGTATCAACATAGCTTCCCCCCCAACAGACCATACTGTTGTTTAGTTCTCAATAGAAAACATCTGAAGCGGAATAAATGTTTTTTTGATTTTGCAGTAGGACAAAAAAAAAAACAAAAAACTTTATTGAACTGCGTCTCCACCGACAGCCTGTCTCCCCTCTGCTGTCAGAGGGCATCAGGGAGTCTGGACGTAACTGTGTGCAGTATTCAGCACTATTCATTTTAACTTTAGCCACTGTTCTGAACATTTTCAGAACACCCGTACATCTGACAGGGCCTAAACTACCTGCCCATGGCCACCAGGTGTCTCTGAAACTCTTCTTCTTTACTCATGGCCTCCATCCTTGCTTTACGTTTCTTCAGGACCTGTGGACCCAGCTCTGTGTTCATGGTTCAATGTGGAAATGAGCTCCTACACATTTTATCAGCAGCTCCATTAAAATAACCTGATGTGACCATGTTGTTAGATTATACCATATATGAACAGAACAGCTTCAGTTCCTAACTCTCTCTTCACATACCTATTGTAGCTGTAAGAAACACAGAGGTTGGCAGGTGAAGACTTTCAGAGCAGGTGGAGGTTGAAAAGGTTTAATGACATCAAACCAGGGCAATGCCAGCTATATGCACATGACCAATATTATCAGGTTTTTAAAACATCTATTTAAAATGTTTGGTGGGGAAAAAAAGAGACATCTATCTACAGTACAGTAAAAAAATTCAAAGTATAAAAATATATTACAAATCTCAAGTATTTACAAAGACAGCTTCTCTCTACACGTGTCTAACTGTCTACAGTTACAGCTCTGTCAGTTAGTTTTCAGTCTACTTGTGTTACCTAAAACAAGTGACATCTCGCCCTACGTGTCCTCAGTAAACTCAGCACCTAATGAGAAAACACTGAAGGCCTCAGACAGCCATGACAAACAAGTCACTACACTCCCAGCATCCTCTGGGAAGATGGAGGAAGGGGAGAAGAGGAACGTGGAGATGGAGATGAGAGGAGTGGGGGCGGGGGGCGAAGGAGACGGCCTCCTTTTCGAGGTCTGTTTAGCAGGAAGTGACAATGGAGCTTCTCTGGAGGTGTTAGAAGAACATCCTGTGGAGACAGCAGTTCAGATCATTTATCAATGTGAGTTTTTTTTTTTTTTTTTTTTAAATCAGCCACACTGGATATGTTTACTCTCACACACACACACACACACACACCTGTAGATGTTGGGGTCGAGGAGTACAGCTGTATCTGTGGGCAGCTTGGACAGATGAACCACCTTGGTCTTCTGCTGCTGCCTGTCGCTCTCATTCACCCACACATCTGGCAGTCTGACACACACACACACACAGAGGTACAGAGTTTAGGACATTGTGCATACGTGTTCATATGATAAGATCCTTCCTGAACTGTCAGCAGGTGGATTTATTGGTAGTGGAGCTTTCGAAGTCACACACCTGCCATCGAAAATGCATGTGGTCTGTTTGCTTTCAGACCATACAAAAAAAAAAAAACACACCACAGTTCAGTTTTCATTTTAGGTGTGAATGTACCCTGAGAACTCCTCACCACAATCCTGCTAACAGGACAGAGCCTCTGCTGTGATGGTCGTGCCTTAATGACAGACACACACACACACACACACACACACACACACACACACACACACACACACACACACACACACACACAC
>JBBMJY010000015.1:15314850-15332116 GCA_037833715.1 Toxotes lorentzi | reverse complement strand
ATATATATATATATATATATATATATATTTGGCCTCCAATATTTTTTCTTCTACTGAATTATTATTACAAACAGGTAAACATCCCTTTGTTTTAAAGGGGTCACCAGCAGTGTGTGTTGGTGTCCTCTCCCCCGTCTTTACAGTCAGTTCAGCTGAACTGGATCATCAGTGTTAAAGGGAGAAGATAGTTTAAACAGACCGACCTCCATGACTCCCATTCACCCAGGCTCATGTGGCCCCCAGTTTGACTTTACTATTATTTTGATGAAACATAAACAGCTGGAGGTTGTCTAATAAGAACTGGCACTCCTCCACAGACAGGTGATCTACTATCGATTAAACACAAACACGTCTTTTAAATACGTTGAGGAACTATATTTCCTGGCGGAGGCGAAGCTATAAAGTAAATCACACACTGTCCCTCGCTAACACTTAAACACAGTGAACTTGGCATCGTGCTGTTACCTAACACCACCTCTCGGTTGTTCTGGAAATCAGTGTAGGCCTCTTCATACTACTTCAACAGACCTGTCCTCGGAATCCATCCGGCTGAGCGGCTCTCCGTCCGACGAGGTCAGTTCCACGCTGGCCCGTCTCTTGGTGCCGTGCTCGGCTCTCTCCGCGGTCTTTGTGCGGTCGCTCGGCAGTAAGGAGGACACGCTCTCCCCCTCTCTTTGTTCTTGTTTCAGCACCCGGGAGCCCTCTTGTGCGGAATCAATGCTACTCGCCAAACTCCCCTGAACGGGACTTTTCCCCGGTTCAGAGAGTTTTCCACCGGATTCACCTTCGCCGCCGGTTGTTTTATCGGTCGGTGAGGCGATTTCTTTGTCGGCGTCGGGAACCACAAACGGTTTGTCCCCGTGCTCCTCCGACGCACCACGACCACCGCTCACGTCCATTCCTGCTCTGCTCTCGTTGTTGTCGCCCGGTTCCTGTTTGGGGTCCGGCACGGCCTGCTCCTCTGTGCCGGTTTCTGCCGTTTCACCGGTGCCGTTTTGATCCGACGTCGGTTGAGAATCTTGTTCTGCCCCTTCGGTCGTTATCTGAGCCATTTTGGAGCAGCGCAGGAAGCTATTTTTGAGATGTTCCCCTCGAAAAGTTGCCCTCAAGCTGCCCTTTCTCCTCCACTCACTCTCCGCTTCAAGCGTAAAACACAGCAGGGGGTTTGAATGACGTCGGGGCCCCGCATGGTCAAAGCTGCTCTATTGTGAATGACGTCTCACTTCGTATGTGAACCTGCGTCCAGGACATTAACACTGAGCTAACAGCATCCGTGAACAACAGTGACTAAAATACTCCTTCTGTTTGAACTATTTCATATAGTTTACACCTTAAATGATGATGATGTTGGACAAAACTAATTTTGACATCAAAGTGTAATTTGTAGAGAGAAAGAAAATTAACAAGTAAACAAATTTAAACATCTATAAATTGATTTATTTGTGCTAAAGTTAAACGTGATCCAGATTAAGCAGGGCTAATTAGCATCCCTTTAAACTTTACTCAAGTTTAGCCCAATTAGTGAAACAAAAAAATTCTTAACATACATTGTCATATTCTTTACCTCGATGGAAAACCTGAAATGATAAACAGAAAGATGTAAGGGACAGTCATAAAAAAACGGGAGTACACTGTGGTACCGATAGGAGGAGCAGACTGGGCTTTTGCCTCTAACCGAGTGACTCATCTTCGTAAACATAAACGATCTTTGAGCATTGTGGCCTCTCTGCTCCACGTGTTCCAACAAACAGAAAAATGATCCAACTCAGAAAGTGCTGAAAAGGGACGCTCATATCTCAGCGAGGCGCAGGTCCCTGAAGGGCGCCGCTGCTCCCTGAGCCCGCGGAGCCTCCGGAGCCTCCGGAGCCTCCGGGACTGAACCACGGCCGCTCTGCTTTTTAAACCCCAGCTCCCTGTTGCCCCAGTGTGGACACTCTGAACCGCACTGACCGGAGCGGTCAACTTGTTGCACTGAAGTGAAGGCCTGCTTCTGTACCGCCTGTGCTGATGTGGAGAAGATTCCCGCTCTAATTGTAAAAACCAACACGTCACAGGTTATTCATTAATTAACAACAGTGTAGAGAATAATTAATAATGGTCAAATCCCTCAAAATCCACTTCCAGCCTTTTTTTCCAGAGCTTTCAGTCATATCACATGGTCTTCATTGTTGGATGGAGTTTACTTTAAACGACACTTTTGGGACTTTTTGTGTATTGGCTTAAAATTAAGCATCAAAGTTTCAGTAATAATTGACCAAACAATCCCAACTCAAGGTCCACTTACTAGTTTTTTTTCTAGAGCTTTCACAAACAGATGAAGCAAGTAGTCAATTTATTGGCTAGCAACCAGAAATTGATTGGCATCTATTTTTGTTGATTCATTGCTTCGGTCACTTTCAACCATTGCACACATCCTTCATTATCATCATCATCATTGTAATGCGTTTTGATCAGTGTATCAGGCTGCAATCTTTTCATATGTATATGGGCCTGTGGCTGAAAGTCTCCACGTTTGATAAGAGCCGTCCTGTATATACTGAGTTTGGGTTTAACCTTCAGTGTGTGCTCACTTAGTGCACATATCTCAGCGAAGGGCCCCTGACCCCCCAAGCTGGGAGGTCAGGGGCCCTTCAAGAGGCCTCATGATAAAGCTGAGGAGTCACCGAATGGTACCACATTTTTTTAAATCTTTTAAATAATAGATACTTTGACCTCTCCACACCTTTAAAATCTCTCTTTGCTTAACTGCTCACAACATGTGTCTATAACCATGGGTTATACACTTAGATTTACAGAAGTCAGAGGCTGTGAGCCACAGGTTTACTTCAAATCAAAAGAAAGGTCAGAGAAGCAAACCTGAAAAGAAAAAACAGCTGCAAACATGTTTTAAGAACATCAACATTTATTTCACATGATATAAAACAGATGGGTATGAACTTTTTGCATATTGACCCTAATAATATTAATAATAACCTCTTATAGTTATAATATTCGTTCTTCTTCTTTTCAGTGTGTACACAAATTATGCTATCTTGTTTTTATTTTTATTTTTTTTTTTACAGTCTATACATCTCTTTTAAATTTCTCTTATGTCCTGGAGCTCCAAAGTCCTACTTATTGCTTCGTACGTGTGCTATTCCCCGATTCTTCACCACCTGGGACAGATTCAAAAGCCAAAACGTCTAATCTGAGTCGAGTCCTCCGCCTCTCTACTGTAGATCGTCTAAGTCATGTAAACCAAGGAGAGCACAACAAAAAGAGATAGCTGGAAAAAAAAAAAGAAAGAGAGGAAATCCAACACATTCACGTAGTGTGTGAGTTGTCCAACAGGCTGCAGTCGTTTGCTCGACATAAATAATCATCAACTTCTGCAAGATACTTAGTTCTGTCCAAAAAAACAAAAGAGAGAGAGAAACAGCAGCATGAAGTGGCACCTTGTTGAAGTAAAAACCTGCTTTAAGATCATTTATATACTTTATATATATATATATATATATGTATATATTTATATATGTGTATCCAGCGAAGGACAATCTGTTCTGTTGCAGGTGCAAACGATGTGAAAATAGAGCGATAAAGGAGCCTCTGGTCTCAAATTAACACAAAGAGTTCAAATCAGAGCAGGTTGTAAAAAAATCCAAGACCATCAGCGGTCACTTTGGGGTTAAAGTAAAGCACTGCATGTGTGTGGGAGGTTTGGTGCTTAAGCCCATCTGCGGTGAGACTTCTCAAGTGCTCCTATATACAGCTGTGCACTCACCTCTGGTAACAGCTAACGTCCCCTCCTCCAGATCAGTAGAATCATCTCATTTTAATAATTATTATGTTAAGATGACTTTAATACGTAGTAAGGTATCAAACGTTTTTTGTATACTGACGTGTGTGTGTCTGTGTGTATTTGGCAACATGTTTCTATGGAGCTATATTATCCCCAGAACAAGTCGTACATACACTCGAGATTGTGAAATGGTTTAATTCTTTCTATTTATAGCTTTAACTCTTAAAAAAAAGAAAAGAAAATGGGTTTCCAGTTACTCTGTGGTAACGTAGGACAATGGACTAGCTGGCTACTTCACAGGTAATATTCTGTAACAACTGCCACAGAGAAAGCAGAGATAAATAGAAGCTCGTATAAGGCTGCAGCTCACAGAAATGGTCAGTGTTGGACTGATGAACTGTTCCCTCGTGTAAACCGTTACCTCCTGACCTCAGTTCAGTTGGAGACGTCTGGAGAACCACTTAAGAGAAGTGTCCAGGATGTGTATTTGTCAGAGGCCTGAACAACCTTCAGCTGGTTCCTTCTGATAGAGAGTCTGCTTCACCGAGGACGCCTGAGCTCCTGAGGAAGAAACTCATTTCATCAGCTCCAAAGCTTCCCCTGCAACAGTCCAGTCTGGTATGAACGTACAGGAACACCCCCCCCCCCCACATACTCCTTCACTCCCAAACCCAGAATCCAAAACCAGCTAATCCCAGCTGCTTTGCTCTCAGTGGTCTGTGGTCTTGGTCTAAACTGAGAATGTACCCAACTTCCTGCTGAGACTCTTATTTTGCATCTTTTTCTACTGGGCCCAGTACTTGTACTGGTAAGGAACCAGTTTCTAAGTGAAGCTGTTTAATGGGTGGATGTGTTTAACCATCGCTGAGCCTCAGATGAGGAGGTTCAGGAGGAGAAACAGGACTTCACCTCTTCTCTCAGGTGGAGTCGTCTGAATTTGACTCCAAGCTGGTGGGTGTGTGTGTGTGGGGGGGGGGGTACTCCTGTCACACAGCTCTGGTGTTCAGCTCCACGTTTCAGCTCAAACAGACAGATCTTTAAATAACTAAACCATTTCACAATCTTCTATTTATGTATAAATGTTTTGGGACAAATGTGACAACAAGGAATTCATGTTTAGCTTCAGGACATATCAGTATGGACAGATCTATTAGGTGCTAAAGATACAGTACATCTGCCTGTCGTCTCTGCCTGGACGCGATGGCGGCCCCGTCTGTGTTCAGTCCATCAGCGGGGCCGTCATCCTCTCAGTCTCAGTCTCCTTGTGGGCATGTAACAGTAGTATCAAAGTAGTTCTGTTGTAAACGCAGGAAGCCGTGGAGCATGCTCTGTGCAGGCTGGCTACATTTGGGCTCTACGGGACGCCGGTGAGGATGTCAGGGCTGGGCGTCGCTCACGTGTCGCTGCTCACCAAGGTGAAGGTTTGAGCTGCAGGGGAGGAGGAGGAGGAGGAGAAGAGACAGTGATGAAGGCTGTGTCTTCTGCTGTGCATCGGACAAACACTGGAAGTCTGCTGTCACAGTTCACCTCCCTCCACATGCCCAACCGTTTCAAAATAATGCTGTTTCACTCTTCATCCACTAGAGTGTGCTGTCTGTCTTTAAAACTCCACCCATCCATCCATTACTTCTCTACTAATGGTACAACTGGAGTTTACTCACCTTAGTTTATATTATACAGTGAGAGGTGAACCCCCACCTCTCACTTTGGGTGAGAGGTGGGGGTTCACCCGGAACAGGTCTCCAGTCCATCACAGGACAGACATATAGAGACAAACAACCATTCACACTCACATTCACACCTATGGACAGTTTAGAGTCACCAGTGAACCGGATCTGCATGAGGAAAAGCTGGAGAACCCAGAGGGAACCCACACTAGCACAGGGGAGAACATGCAAACTCAGATTCGAAGCCAGAACCTTCTTGCTGTGAGGTGACAGCGCTAACCGCCGCACCACCGTGCTGCACAGTTTTCCCGTTAACCTAAGTGAGAAAGGATGAGTCATGTGCTGAGCTGTGCAGGCTAACCACAAGTTCAACCCACAGACATGAGACTGATAAAAAACCTTTTCATCTGTGGCCCTGAAAAATCCCTCCATGATGGTTTAAAATGATGGTTTCTGTCAGATGTTA
Organism: Toxotes lorentzi; assembly: GCA_037833715.1. Classification (NCBI taxonomy): domain Eukaryota; kingdom Metazoa; phylum Chordata; class Actinopteri; family Toxotidae; genus Toxotes; species Toxotes lorentzi. Next base: position 15,326,205 of record JBBMJY010000015.1, on the reverse strand, counting down.
AACGGTCTCATCGAAGAACAATGAGAACAGAATACTGGTATCTGCTTTCATTTTTTTTAACTGTCACTCCTCATTCTGGTCTAAATGTTCTCTCAAAGTCTTCTTTATTCTGCTGTGTGATTCAGTGCACAACACAAAACCTGTGTTATAGGAATTTATATAGGTTTGTGACATGAACAGATGCTCCAGCTGTGATGGAGGGAGTCCTCACTTACAAGCCAACATGTTGTTGTTGTTGTTGTTGTGTTTCTTGTCGTCTGCCGTCAGCTGGTTATACGAATCCAGGCTCCTCTCCAGCTTCTCGTCTCTGGCGGTGCGCTGCGTCATGTCTCCGTCCTCGTCTTTGGGCTCTGGACTGGGCGTCTCCGGCTCGGGAGTCTGGAAGCTACAGGCGGCAGAATGTGTCAGACTCTGATGATAAAACAGACGACTGAAGAAACGCCGTCTTCTGTTTTCATCTCTGCCACCTCGCACCTGGACTTTAACCATGCATCAAAGGTATGAAATAAGAAAGGTGTTGTCATAGTAACAAACCTAAATACAAACACACCTAGTCTCTTTCAATTCAAGCGAGTGCACCTGTCACAGTCTGAGGCAGAGCTGCTGCTTCCTGTTGCTGAGTTTGGATTTTCTGTCTGTAGTGACCGACCATTTCCCCCTCCTCAGACCAGTGTGAATAACAGCTGGGGGTCGTGAGCCAGATACACACACTCACACACACACAGTCACACCCACAGTCACCTACCTGTTTTCAGTGGTGGTGTTTGTAGGTGAGCTAGTCAGATCTTGCTCTCTGCTTTCGTCATCCTCAAAGGGCTCGAGGTTTACGATCTCCACACGCCGAGGCTCGGTGCCCAGGTCCAGAATCACCACCCTCTGACTTTCACACAGCTGAAGCACGCACGCACGCACGCACGCACACACGCACACACACACACACATCGAAGAAAATGTTAGAAAATGGAGAATTTAACTGCTGTGCTGTGAATTAGATTTAAAGAGCAACATGCAACATGAATTGTGCTCCCATGTGTCTGTCAGTGTGGTTAGAGCCTATTGATATGTATCTTTTGATTCTGTCACATCATGGTGATCACAAATATGTTTTTATTTGACGTGAAATAAAGAAAGAAATGCTGATCACCACAGAGAAATGGATCCACTATGCTGAGGAATCGGGCTGCTGTACACACTCTGGGCTCCGTGGAGCTCCAGGGTGGCATCCCACTGGAGAGAAGCCCAGACCGCAGCTACCAATCCTGGCTGAATCCAAGAGATAAACCCCTTAAAGCCAACCTGGCTTCCTCCGCATTCCCACAAATCCTCTGTCATTGTCCCAGATTACATTCAGAGATGTTACGGCCACTGTGGCCGATTAGCTGCTGTGTGGCAGACAGATCTGGGATTACAGACGCAGACCTGAACAGTGAGAGCCGTGCATGGTGAAGCAGTGTAGATAGAATTCCTTTGATTCTCCACCACCTGCTGCCTCTGCAGCCTCCAGCTGACTGCAGGAACCACTGTACCACCTTACCACACGCTGACACTTACCAGCTGCTTTACTTCACATGACTGTGTCATTTACATGTCCAGGATTTTGTTCATACTTTAATTGTGTGTTTTTCTTAATAACTTTAAGCACTGTGTGTGTGTGTGTGTGTGTGTGTGTATCACAGCCTGATGTGTCTTATTCCTCTGAGCCATAGAGCTCTGTTATTGTCCAGAAACTATTAAAAACACACCAGTGATCCACATTGTTACACTGTGTGACATGTTCTTTCATCACCATGGACACACACACACACACACACACACACACACACTAGAGCACCAAATGTGGATTCATCCGCCGCTGAAAACAGTCCCAAACAAAAGCTCTGTCTTCCTGTTTCAGTGACGTTTGCTAAAAACTACAATGAGCAGCTGTTTTAGGACATTATTAAGCCTTTTTTTAAAAGGGAACCATGTATTAGTTTGTATATTATAATACAGTTGAATACAGCAGAAGCTTTAACAGGAACTGACTGAATTATGTGAGTGCACAGTGGCTGTGCGGTCCCTCTCAGTACCTCACTGTCTATGCTGTCGGTCTCAGTCTGCGGCTCCCTCCCTCTCTGCAGACTCGCTCCTCTGCCCTGCTGCATCTCCTCACACAGGTCACCCTTCACCTCCTGGTTATGAACAGAGAATCATGTCACAGCTGTTTGGACGACATTTGATATTTATATTAAATCTTTAGTCAAGGTTTTAGAATTGTGAACATTCACATTGGTTTTGGATGAAAATGTTACACTGCTACAGTTGGAGTTGGTTGCCAGTAGATATTGAATGTGACATATGAGTGAATGTTTAATAAAATATCCCATGAACCCGTGGTGCAGTCGCTGCTCTCTCTGTGTGAGTCCCAGCAGCCGTCCTGCTCTGCTCCACGTGAGCCACCTTCAGCTGCTGCAGAGCTGCCTCCAGCTCCACGGGGTCTGCACAGGCCCCCTCTGCCTGGGCACGGGTCTACACACACACACGCACACACACACAAATACACGAATTAACTGACAGATTGAAATAGTTTGACAGTTTTCAGGGCCCAAAGAGGACAGGCTTGTTAAGGCTTTGTGTGTGTGTGTTGTGTGACGTCACCTGCAGGATAATAAAAGGGTTGTCTTTGCTGAAGGAGGGGGAGCGGGACGGGGTTTCCCTCCTCCTCTCTCGGAGCGACGAGGCCTCCTGGTTCCTCCTCATCCTCTCCAGCTGTTCCTCCACGCTCATCCTCGTCCTTCCCACCTCTCGCTCCCCAAAACCCGTCTGATCCACCGCACTCCGGGGACGGTCCTGCACGGGACCAGACCCACACGTTTGCATGCTTTTCTGTCAACGTTTGTCCAAAGCAAAGACATATAAAAATGTACACGTTCATTCTCCCTCAGAGGAAGATTCCTAAGTTGTTGGTGTGTTGTCTTTTTTGTTGACTTGAACTCTGCAGCACCATGGATTTAGACTTTAGTCTTGTTTTTAAACCTTAGGGTGAATCTTCACCCTCTGCGTGTACGTCTCACAGCTGAGGCACGGCGGTGTAGGTGTAGCGTAGGTGAGGTGTGGGTGAGTGTAGGCAGAACAGCCACCAGGGACAGTTAAATCAGATCCTGTCGTTCAGTTTGTACATTTTTTAAAGGCAAATAAGAAAAAGAAGATGGCAGCTTCAACACAGAACAGGAAATCAGGAACCTGAGATGAGAGGAAAGACAGCGAGGCTGAGGGGAAAAGGGGACACTAACAAACATAATGGTTCCTTCGAAAATGGTTCGTGCACCAATGTCATGATGTGTGTTTAGTGCCTCTGTTGACGCTGAAGGCGAAACTTACTGATCTGGATTCAGGCTTCTTGGTCTTCCTCAAGGTGACGTAGGAGGCGATGGTGGAGGACTCAGGTGGGCTCATCGGAGATTTGGTCCTGGGAGGGACAATGCCCACCGGGTAGGGGGGAACTGTCGGAGACACGGAGTGGATTTAGCAAACAAACCCCTGCGGTCAGGCTAATTGCTCATGTTGTGGCAGAACATTTAAGCCACACTCCATTTCACAAAACACGGGAAAATAATAAAGTAACAACACACAGGAGACAGTCAGTGACGTCATTACTGTTTTAAGCAAGGTGCAGTCTGGGAAAATAATCTGTTTGTAAAAATATGGTATCAACTGAATGTCATTGTGTTTCCACTGAAAACCTTAACCTTCATTACATTTATCTTTGACAATGAAAAGGTCTTTAATGTTGATATTGTGTTTAATGCTCTTAATACAAAAATCCAGAGAAATCATTAATCCCATTAATCATCAGTCCCTGAGTGTCATCGGTTCTGTGTGAGTGTGTGGGGGGGTGTTACCTTTTGAGGCTGTGGCGTCTTTACCCTCAGCGGAGGTCTCCGTCTTGTCCTTGTCCTCACCGTTGGCCTCGTCCACTTCCTCCTTCACTGTGGTCAGCTCAGGCTCGCTCTTATAGAGCCGATAGTCTGGAGCTTGCTGCGAGAGGGGAGGAGGGGAGAGATCGCTCGGGGTCAGAATACACAGCTCGTGGCATCAGTCATACATACTTACACACACGTATGTATGGATGGAAAATGCTGGGGTTCTCAGTGGCTCTTTCATTGACCTACTTTACAGGATCTGAGGAAGTTCAACAAACTTGCTGAGCTATTTATTTGGAGTATACAACAGGTCACTGTGAGGGACCTTTCAAAATAAAAGTCTAAATTACACTTTGTCATAGGGACAAGAAGCAAAGCTAGGATGAAAGACAGAGTTATGTGATGACATCAAGAGTGTTCTCTGCTGATATAAAAAGTGTGTGTAGACACAAGACACACTCAAAACAAAATTGTGAACTCACAGAATACGACTCACACTCACAACAACAAAATTCCACAAATGAATCCATGTAGGGACCAGGACAGGCCTGAATGTGACACTGCAGGTGGCAGTGGTGGCTGGATGGAGCATGGATTACAGGGGTAAAACGATGCTGAAATGAGTTACGTCCATCCAACATGGCGCTTGTTGAGAGATGAGTCACTTCACTGTAAGTTAATTCAGGCTTTAAGATGGAGCTCAGGTGTGAACATGATGAAAATCAATGTAAAAATGGTTGTAAGCACAGAGCTGGGGTGCAGAGTGCTAATGGACGGCAGCTGAAGGTGTGGATGGAGAGGAGGGGGGGCTGACATGGGGGAGGCCATGAACGTCTCTGCGGTTCTTACGCTGTGTGCTCCGTTCCTGGAGCCGGCCTTGCGGTCCTCGGGGCGGAGCGTGTGCGTGGCCAGGCGGCCGCTGGGGTGTGAGTGGTGGGGGGGCGCGTGAGGGAGGCGCTCTGATGAGTCGTAGTACTGGGGGAGGGGCGGGCGGGGGGGCACGCCGTGTCCCTCCTTGAGAGGACTGAGCGGCAGCAGTGTCACTGCCTGTTGACAGTTAACATAACGGGTCTCACTCCATGGAAATCATCTGGTATGACTGGACTGTACTGACTGATGCTGGTGAGCTGAAGAACAGTGTTCAGACTCAGAGCTAACTGAGCAGCTGAAAACACAACAACTAATATGGTCAGCATGTTAGCAAATAGTTCACATTCATAAGACACGGAGCAACATTCACAGTCATTTAGACTTGTTCTGATCACCTGATGAATAAGAAGTCAAATATTTACTTTCTTTTTAGCTCTGTTTTGGCCTCCACCATCTCCTGAGAAATAAACACACTGAGCTGAAGGATGCTAAAATGCTCCTTTAGAGCTGAAGGTGAACTGCAGAGTCATTTATGAGTCATAAATGTTGGAGACATCACGAACGCACCAACCAGGGTTATTACTAATAACTGCCCGCTCACAACTGCATCACTAAAAAAGGTCACTGTGATACAGCAGGTACCTCAGCAAAGTTTCAAGACTCAGCAAGTTGCTTTAAGACACAGACAGGACTGTAGCCAGAGGCTAATCCAAACCTGAGTGGTGTACTGTGGATGTTAGAGAGTGCTGTGTGGGCTAGGACGCTGTCTTACCTCGTTCTTCTGGACACTGGACAGAGGTTTGGAACCAGGGAAATCTGCTGAACACAGGCAATGTGGAGAGGAGAGGGAACTTCAGCATGGTCCGTAACAAAAGACTCATGTGCTCAATCCATGTTTCCCTTTACATCCAGAACAGGTTTTTATAACCAAAACAAAGTCACCAAGCTGCTTCACGCTATACATATAAAAAGCTTTTGTGAGAATAATTAAGAAACAGTGTGGCTCTAGCAGCACAGTTACAGCCTGGACAGTACATCACATGGGGGACAAAGCACTAATGTCAAGTCACATGAGTGATTCTTGTCACGGCCAGTTTGGTCCATCAGAAGACACTGAAGTGTCCCTGAGGCAAGTCAGTAGACCTTACCCCCTGCCCCCGAAAATCACTTCAAATATGAAATGAATCTGAGGATGTGACTCAGTTCAGTGTTATTCAAGACTCTCACCGTTGTCTGTGCCCCGCTGTGGTTTGTTCTTGGCCAGAGCCTCCATCACATCCTGGATCCTCCACAGCTCCTTCTGGATCTGGATGTGCCGCTGGCTGGGAGGCTCTGTCTGAGGGTACACACACACACGCACAAACGCACACAGACACACACATATATCCTTGTTTTACTGTAGTCATGGGGACCCATCACTGACATAATGCGTTAACCTAATCCTAACCTAAACCTGACTCTAAAACCAAGGTGATCAAGCTTTTGACAACATTTGTGTGTGTGTGTGTGTGTGTGTGTGTGTGTGTGTGTCACCTGTGGGCTGCCCAGGGCCTCCAGCTGCTCCAGCAGGTTGGACTTGGCCAGAGAGACATCTCCTTCCAGCCTGTCGTACTCCCTCCAGGAGCGCTCCAGCTCCTGAAACCAGGACACCGGCCAACAGCAGGGTCACGAGAATGTGCATGCTAAACTCCTTCCTTGGTGCCAGAAATGTGTTCTCATTAGAACATCTCTCTCCCTTTTACTGCTCACACACGTCAGTAAATCTTTGATTCTGAGCCTACTGTCCAGAACCACTTCACCAGTGGCTAATCTGAATCTAAATCCCATTTACCTCCACTCTACTGGAGAAATTTCAGAGGCAGATTTCATAAATTGAATCAGACTGTCACTAACTCTGGGGGGCGGCCGTGGCAGCGGTTAAGAGTGTGGCTTTGGACTTTGGACCGCCCGGACATCGGAGGGTCGCCGGTTCAGAAACTATTCAGACCTCTTCAGTGTATTATTGATGAAAAGTAAAGTAGGACCAAATAACTTGGTTATGTATTATTGAGAACTTCTGTAAAGTTAGGAGTGATTTCCTTCTCTGAGACACACTGCCACAGATGGACCTAACAGAGTGGAGGTTCACTCACATGAATAGTTTTTCATCAGTAAACTTCCTCCACCTGTCCTGCTGCTGTGATGTGTGTGTGTGTGTGTGTGTGTGTATGGAGCCGCGCTCACAGCGTTGACTCTGGACAGCTCTCTGCAGGTGCTCAGCAGGCCGTTCTGCAGTACGTCTCTCTGCTGGATCAGGCTCTGTGTGGCTGTGGCGTTGGAGCCCGTCTGTTCACTCAGCTCCTGACTGGCTGACAGCAGGGCCGTTTCCAGAGTGTGCTGCCACACGCAACAAACACACACACACACATACTTATTATTATACACATGAGCGTGCACAAAACAAAAACATTAAGACACACGCTGACGGCTGTACCTTCTCTCTGTGTAGCTGCTGCAGCTTCTCCTCCTGCATCCTCACCGCCTTGTCCTGCTCACAGAGTCGGCTCAGCTTGGTCTGACACACACAAACACACACACAAGCTCAACTTTATGTGGAACTTATAAAGTGGATCGCAGCGGGCTGTGTTTGTCTTACGTCTATGTCAGCCTCCTCTGTGCGCGGGATGAAGGAGCCGTCTTTGTAGTCGTCCGGGCTGATCTGAAAAGAGGAGGCGCAGTCAGAGAGGGACAGCAGGGGGCGACAACAACACATCTGTCAGGACAGAGAGCACACAGCTCCGGAAATGAAGAGTTCTCTACCCAAAATGCTGCTTTGTGTTGTGCATTTATTTTAAATACTAATCCAAAGCACAGAAGATGTGTTGACAAAAGCGATGACTAATCTGCTATCTTTCTGGAAATGCAACAATTCAATCATATTTGTGATATGAATGACGTTTTGTCAAGTCATTTTTCCGAAATGCTGCAGATTGAGGGAAGAAACTCTTCACAATTTGCCTCCTGCTGTTCATTCCAGAGGCTGTGAGTGAGGGGATGAAGGGATGAGCTCAGTGCATGTTCACTAATCTGGTGTAATTTCCCTTGAAGCTGTTTACCCAGGTGTTACCGGGGATATTGCGGCTGGATATTATAATGCAGAGGAAGACGAGGGAGGTGTAGCCTGAGAGGACAGATGCACGCTAATAAAGATAAAATTAAGCCCCACACTATTGTACATATCAATCAAATGCGAAGTGGAATTTCCCCGGTGACAGGGAGGACAGGGGTATGACTCACTTTTGAAATTTTTTTTTGTCCCCACAGCTTTTACTGATTTACTCGCTGAAAACTTTGTAAACAATATTGTCTGACAAAAAACATTACAATGATACAATTTAATAATATGATAAAACCCACACTCCATGTGTCTTTTATTATCACTCTGTTTCTTAATCATAGAGTTTATGTGCACTAGCCACTTTAGCCCTGTTCAGACCTGGTATTAATGTGTCTCAGGTGATCCCATCAGTCCAGGTGTGAAGACACATGTTAATGCCAGGTCTGAACAGGAAACCCAGGTTTCTTTAACAGAAAAATCTGGATCCGGCTATGTGTGTGCCATGGAGTCCAGACCATTAACTGGGTCTATTACAGGATCTCTTACAGGATCAGTCAACGCTTTTTCATGAGAAACCCCCACGGCAGTATTGTAGTTTCCACAGCTAAGCAGAATACGTAAAACTTAAACACACTGGCACAAAAACATAACAAACAAAAAAAAAAAGCTGAACATAATACCAGAACAGATTCAGTTCACCCTCAAACCAAAATCGCTGACTAAAAACTCGTAAAATCAGCAGTATAAAGGAACAGAACAGCCTTCTTACATAGCATAAATGTAAACTACGCTGCAGCGACTGATGGGTCCTGCCATTTCCTCCTAAAAGAATTAAAAGCACGGCTGCTGGCTCAGACAGGAAGTGATAGACGAGGGCAGACAGAGGCAGATTTTTTTTAGTGGTCTGCAGTAAAGTGATAAAATCCTCTGACAATTCCCCTGAACTGAATTTTACACTCCACATTATTATGTTCTGCTCCAGGAAATACAGCTGAGAGGCAATGGTACAAACCCACACAGAGGGAATCCAGAGGTTGCGTTAAAGAGGGACCTTGTACTTCAAAAAGCACTGTTTGAAGACGTGCAGGCCATGCAACCTACTGGGAGCCTCTCTAGAATCTCTAGTAAGTCATGAATAAATGGATTTCAGGGGCCCTGCTACAGGAGTTCAAATTCTGTTTTCTTCATATGCAGAGATGACAAAAGAGGTTTAATGAAAGCACAGCTACTTTTTAAAAATCTTTATTCACTGGTCACATTAAAACACGACTGAATCATTTTCTTAAAAGTGGTTTTCAAACACGTCTAGTCCATGCATCACTGCTGGATTTAGATGGTTCTACAGCTGAAATCCATCCATTCAGATCTGTTTGGGGCATCACTGCTACGCTGAGGTTTGACAGTGGATGGTTAGCCTAGCTTAGCATAGATACCTCTAAAGCTGCAAATAATAATTTATATATTGTATTGTATATAATCGTACATATCTGTTTATGTATGCTGGTTGGCTGTTTCCACTTGGTTCCAACCTTTAAGCTAAGCTAAGCTAAGCACGTCCTGACTGCAGTTCTGTACTTCACACACTGACATCAATCTTCATGACTCAAATGCAGAACCATTCCTGTAATTATTCCTTCATATGCTTTTATTCCCTACTCCAAAAACACAAAGAGCATTGTTCTTATGCAGAGCCACAGAAAACCTGCAAAAACGAACTTTTAAGACAAACACATCCAAGCAGTGTGAGCATTTCCAAATTGTTACCCAACAACAAACAGTGCTGTATGAAGACGGACGGTGAGAGGGGCATTCCATGGCTATACAGAATTACACCATAAGCCATGCTCGCTTTGGGGTCAGTTCCAACAGCATCAAACAGAAAGCAATGAAATGAGATGCGCTAGAACCAAGAACAACTTCATATGCACTTTAAATAATGCTATGATGGAATCTGGGGAGGGTCGCTGAGGAACAACTGGCTGATGGATGCACTGACTACATCCAGAGTGGTGAAACAAGAGGTTGATGGTGAAAGGGAAGATGTGGATACACAACCACTGAGCTACCAGGGCAAAGGTCTGGTTTGAGTCCGCTTTAACTCAGTCCACGCTACGTGGGGTCTATGATTGTTGTCATGTATGTATACTTTAAATACATTAGTCATTTCTCATTGAGATGGAACTCTTCAATCTAAGTGCACTGAAATGTATTTGTTGTTGAGCAAAAACCTCAAAACCCAAATTCTGTTTTTATAAAACCCTTTGAACTAAAAAACTGCATCATTGCCATGAGCTTTTGACCCAACAACAGCGACATATACAGTACGTCAAGTGACAAATGGACTGCTTTAACACTGTCTCAAACCAGAGCCCGCCAAAGACCTTACTTGCTGGTAGAGTTGTGGCCTTGGTGCCGAGTTCTCGATCATAGTGTGAATCATGAAGATTAGAGGCTCATTCTCCTTCGTCTAGCGGAGCGCCATGGAGAAAGAGGATACAATGGTGTAACAACACAGCTATAAGTGTTCTGCTCTTTGGCTTACTGATCAATGCTAAACCTTGATCCCAACCTTGAGCTTGAAGAACCAAATGCAAAATATGAAATACCACCAAGCAGCAATGATTTCAGTATGATTTTAGCTTTTCTAACATGAAATCTACTGTGGTGGCTGGAAGCAAATGGTGCAAGTTTGTTACCAAAGACACCATTTTCCAATGTACATCAAAGGTTTGACATTTTAAAATGTGTTTCCAGGCAGCCAGTGGTTTAAATTCATTTGATTATTGATGCACTAGAGGTCCTCTTGGTTTTGAGTAAGCAAGACACAACCAAGGAACCAAGATGGGTCGAGATCTTCATTTATGCATGTTGGTTTCTGTCTGGTTTTCCACATGTTTATTTGGAATTGGCCTAAACATATTGACCATCCATTTGCAGAGACTTAAAATTATGCTTGAGATAGCTATGTCCATCTATTTTATTTTATTGGTATGGTTTCTAAATAATTCCTCACTTTTAACTGCATTACCACTGAATGTTTTCCAAAATTATAAGAAAATAAAAGCCAAGTTTTAGTCAACTCTTGTGCAAAATTTAAAGGGTAGTTTATAATTGCAACTTGAGTTTTCAGTTTATAGTGTCTGGCCATTGGCTCAGTCTGTTATGACTATTTCAAATTCCCCAAAGTAACTGTTAAGATCTCAGAGCAGCATCACTAAAAATAGGTCCAACAGGGCAAGAAACATGAGCACTCAGACGATCATTCAGGTTGTAAACAAAGCCCCAGCTTGGTCGTTGTTTCTCATTTGGAAGAGAAAATGAAGGTGAACAGTAAAATTATCACCCAAACTGTTACAGACCTGATTCTGGTTCAACCCTGACCTCCTGCCACTTTTACACACTCATTTTTTTCCCTCCTTTCACCCAGCCCGGCCCTCGGCAGGAGGGTCCCCCATATGAGCCAGGTTCTGCTCAAGGTTTCTTCCT
>JBBMJY010000015.1:15260454-15314750 GCA_037833715.1 Toxotes lorentzi | reverse complement strand
GCTCTGGGTCTCTGTGAAGCGCTTTGAGACAATTTGATTGTGGAAGGCGCTATATAAATAAAATTGAATTGAAATTGAATTTAATGGTTTTCCTGTGAAATGTGGGATTAAAGATATCATCTACATCTTTGATCTACAAAAATTCAAATAACTGACATAGGATAAACATTTTTGACCTCTTCTTCTTCAAGAACAGTTCCTGAAATAAACTTTGTACTTTGGGAAAAAAACATTTTTTAATTTTTTCCAATTAGCATCCATACTGCTCATCGCTCCCTCCTGCATAGCCTGTCCAAGGCTATTCTCTCCCTAAAGCACACGACCTTTCCAGAGCCGAGCAGTCGTATTCAATAATGCAAGAACTGTGGGAAGGTGAATTCTAACCTACAGGCCAAAAATAAACAGCACATTTAAATGCCTGCCATGATCAGGGTATGCCTCTGTGAACTGTTGACTGGTTATGTGTTTCTTCCAATTAGCCAGGCACACTGAGCATACTGCAATACAATGTTAATGAGACTGCAGCGGGAGCATCCATATTATTTCTAACATTAGTGACAGAAACAGGGCAAATAACAAATATTAGTCACAATTAAATGAAACGTGTTCATCTAGTGGTTGCACACCACAGTCATCTTTAACATACTGGAAACCAGATTCCTGCTCTTATCTGTGGTTCCTGTAAAGGCTGAATGGAAATAGAGTTTTGACATTAACATTTACTTCCCAGCACTTCCCTTAGCTTGTTGTTGGAGCTGCTTCTTGTCTGGAGTGTACAAGTCTGACATTTGCAAGCAATCAGCAACGCTGAGTGTTGCTGCACTTGTGCACATACAAATAAGGCTATTTAATACGGCTCCGAGCAGTGTGCATATATATAAAGGTTGTGATGGCTCCGAAAATTACAACAGCATTACTGTGATAGTTATTTAACTGTCTATCCTTCAAGGAATTAACCAGTGTTTATGTATATTGGAGCTTATCTGCTACAGTACAGTCGTTTACTCAGTAAGATATAAATGTGGTCGGCTAAATATGGATGTAGTGTGAGATGATACAGTTAAACGAGATCTAGGCCATTAACACATAATAGTTTCACTTGTGGTAAACCAAAGATCAGCTGCTGTTTTGTTTAGATTAGAAGTTTTCTGGAAAAAGAGGCAAAGAAAAGTAACATGGCATAGTGACAGGTTTAGAAGTATCCAGAAACAGACATAAAATTCTGATTTTGGCTCCGATGTTCTCACCTGGCTGTCCAGGTAAATAAGGTTCCTCTGGAGGTGATGGGAAAGAACATCAGTCTGCAGGAGGTGCAGAGCAAGGAAGAGAGGAGGCAGGAAAGGTGAGGCCAGACAGGAGAAGGAGAGAGGTGACACAGACAGGGACGGAAAAAGGGAGTCAAAGGTTGATTTCAACTGGAAGAGAGAGAGATCATGAAAAGAGGAAGAGCAGGACGTGGTAGGATATATCCTGAGATGCATGGCTGCAGATTTAATGTTTCTCAACTGCATATTAATCCTAGTGTATTTGTCATAACCACAATCCCTCTCTAAGCCTAACCATACCATACCACTAAATGGTCATGGAACACAACATAATAATCGTCCAGTATCAACCTGTCTGGTGATGGGGTTGAATGAAGTGGTCATATTAACGACACTGTCAAGTCCCTTAAATTATTATATGAAACACACATAAATGTCATGTCAGTGTTTTCTACATTGTTTTTCACCATTTGACTGGTGCTCTTTTAGTTGTGTTATCCTGTTGCACCCTCTTCTTCTGCAGGATTACCACCAGCTCTTTACCTTGACAAGCACCAATATATACATATCCTAATGTTTGCATCACAGCAGTGGATGGAAACGTGAATTAATTTGCATTTTCTTTTGGAGAACCTCTCAAAATTCTTTTAAAACTTGTGCTACATTTGGATGAAGCCACCTTGTGTTCCTGAGGCATTTTGTTCATAACATGTGCTGCGTGATACATTCAGTAGGTGTTTACAGCCAAGAGACTCCCATTAGTAAAGTGGATGTGATGACAAAATGCCAGTGCTCATTTCACTTAGCTTGAACAGTTGAGAAAAAAGAAGTCTTTGGAGAAATGCAGCCTTATTGACCAGGAAAGAAACACAGTTTGAGCTCCGCCACCATTTTACCATATCCAGCATCCCATATCATACAGATATGAGCCAGCTCTTAACACATGCAGATTGTTAAGCTGTCTCCTGTTAGCATACCTATTCTGCAATATGAAAACTCCAAAAAATGACAACATGCTACACTGCATTTCCACATAACAACATTGAAACCTGGGTTACCAGTTATGTTGCACACCTACTGTACATGCATTATAACATAACTGTGTCTTCCAAATAAAGAACTGATCTTAGAACTGATCAAGTTAGTACATGAATGAAGACAAATAAAACACAGCACACTGAAACCAGAACTTGGGGTGCACATCAAGCTGCAAAGAAACAACAAATGGCATGTTGTTTTTAATGCAACATCTCTGATGTATTCCATGCTTTTCCTGCCTCACAACCGCACAGAAACCTCAAGCCGACATGCATGGACAGGAGCGGCGCTTCCATGCAAACACAAGCAAACGTAAGTACAAAAGAAAGCCCACAGATCAAGGCACCGATTCATTAATGCTAGAGCAACGCAGCAAAATGAAATTGAATTTGGTGTGTTCAAACAGGCAAAATGAAACTGAAATGGCCCAAAATGTATCAACTGTAATTGGTCAGCAATGTCCATTTCTAATCTGATACCTGCAGTGAACCTGGCTCTAGGATTTTCTTAGTTTGAAAAACACAGGCATTCCAAAATATATCACAATATATTAATATCACGTTTTTTCTGTGTATATGTTTTATGCGTCCAGTCCCATAACAACAAACAACCTGAATGACTGTTGGAGTTTCCCCATTGATCACTGCTCTTGCACTATCATTATCTGAAACTGTCAACCTGCTAGTGTTGCTAGATGCAAGTCAGGGGATCATCCAAGTCACCTGGATCCTTTATCTGATCACCATGTGTGACAACGTATCAACTAGATGTCAAGGAAGCTGACTGTTAAAGTAGAAACTTAAATTTGCTGGAAGTGCTTGAGAAATATCTGGCAACCACCAAAGTCATTAGGATACATCCTCAATGGACCATGAATGTAAAAAAAAAAGTTCATGGCGATTCAGCAAACAGCTGTCAATATATTTCAGCCTGGGCCAAAGTGGTGGGCCTTTCATCTGTAATTTCCAACACAACAGGAAAGTGCTTGAATAGTAGTGAGTATACTGTTTTTTGTCCACAGTACCTTTTAGAACACACCAAGTTCAATTTCATTAAGAGCAAACAACTCAAGGAACCTCCCTTTACAGACACACAGAAACAAAATGTGGGGTTTTGGTTGGGAAAGCACAAACGCGTACATGCACACACATGTATGTATAGACTCAGTGCTGACCTTGGCGTTGGGCCCCTCCATACCCAGGGCCATTAGCTGAGTTACTGTGTGCTCCCGCAGGCTGTTGAGCTCCGCCTGCTGCCGGCGGAGCTTGATCAGCAGTAGGGTCAGCTCCTCGGGCTGCACAGAGCAACACACAGAGGAGAGAAGAAAAGCTGCCACACTGACATCAACAACAACCACTGACTAACTGAAATGAAACCTGACGAAGAAGAGAGGAGCCATGACAAAGGCTTTTATTAGGTCTGCCAGGACTTTTTTGCTAGTCCAATAAAGACAATTATAATCCTTAAATACAAGATTCTGCATTTAAACCAGCACTAGATGAATCTTTATTATCATTCTGGAGGTAGAGTATTTTTATATGCAGATGACTACCTTGTTTATGTTGAACAGAGACAGCAGACATTTCAGTTCACAGCCTCACACCTCTGCTTCTTTTCCCGTCTAAGACAGTGTGAACAGAAACCTCAGCATGCAGCATTAGATAGCCTGTTAGCTATTCAACCGTACACTTGCCGAGTGGTGTCCATAGTATGGTCCAGGGGTGAAAAGATAAAACTTTCACTCATATAGGGGAGCCTCCGAGAAAGATTTGGGATTGATATCACAGAAGCTCAAAGAATTGATTATTTTTGGCCACCAGGAGGCAGAACAACTCCACAACAAGTTGACACACACACACACACACACACACACACACACACACACACACACACACCAACTGCCATAGGATTCTAAATAAGGATTTTACTATAGCTCTGCTAACAGATATGGTACTTGGGTCATTTTTTTGTTTGTATAAAAAAAAACTGCTTGACCACGGTAAAGAGCTACTGAGTGGTTTCAGTTACAGAATTATAAATGGACTGGTGCACACAAACACACTCCTGCAGACACTCATACAAATATACATACATGCTCAGCATACCATTACTTGGAACCCAGTGAAATAAATGCACGCAGCCACTGTGACAAAACAGCGAAGCGCAAAAAGCCATGTGGAGAATTACTGCCGAGGGCTTCGACTGCCATCAAGCAATCACAATATTATTCAGTGCTTCCTTCAGACAGAAATATCAGCTCTTACTCTTGACTGTTGCAATTTGAGAGCAAAGACAGTTTCACTTGTGCTGACGCATCATGCGTGTGTGCGCACTGTTATTAAGAGACATGGCATTGTCAATAATTACATTTGTCCCGCTGAGACAAGTGGAAAAAAAACAGCAATAAGAGGCTGCTGAGAATAAAACATTACTGCGATAG
This sequence comes from Toxotes lorentzi, assembly GCA_037833715.1. Classification (NCBI taxonomy): domain Eukaryota; kingdom Metazoa; phylum Chordata; class Actinopteri; family Toxotidae; genus Toxotes; species Toxotes lorentzi. The sequence continues at coordinate 15,310,007 of JBBMJY010000015.1, read as the reverse complement.
ATGAGTGTGATTTGTGTATCAGTGAGTGTTGTGAGTGTCTGGATGTCAGCGCTGGGCTGCAGAGGATGTTTCTGTTTATTGGGTTAATGTTCTGAAAATTTGATTCACTCTTTGTAAGAGTTTATTTGAGAGCAGGAGGACAGGCTCAGAGTGTGCGGGAGGGGAGGGTGTGCACCGTCACACTCACCGTCTTGCCTTGCAGGGACTGTGGGGTGATGGTCTGAGGAGGGACGCCAGCTGCTATTGATCGCCGGTCAGTTGGGTAGCCGTACTGTGGGAGAGGGATGAGAGTGGAATGAATGTGACAGAAGAAGGTGCATTTCAGTTTCACTCATTTCACTTCAGGTAATCTTAACAACTTTAGACAGTGGTTCCCAACTTTTTTTTTTTTTTGTCACGTGCCCTCAAAGCGTACACACACACACACACACACACACACACACACACACACACACACACACACACACACACACACATCGTGTGAGTCAAACTGGTGAAATAGAAATAATGTAAAGTATACATGGTTTGAAGTTAATTAGCTAATGCAACAGAAGCATTTTAATGCTGTTTAACTACATTCATTCAGTGATGTAACCAGGAGGAACATCCCCACATCAAAAGAGGAACAATATTAAAATGAAAAGGTAACAATGGGGAACATGCAGCCATAGTTTCATCCTGCTATTTATTTTCCAACATCTGCTTTCTTTGTTGGCAAACACAGAACGCTGATTAGACCCAATTAATGTCAGTGTAATTAAATTTAGCTGTTACAGTGGACTTAAAAGAGTCTATTACATTGAAGCAGAACATTGTTAAACCAAAAAGACAAAAGCCAAATAAAAAAATGTATCTGTCTTAAAGCTATTTAATCTTATATTCAATTTTGCATAATTGAATATATCTGCATTAACACATGGGTAAAGGAGACGACTGCTCTCAAGCCCCAGATGCTCAGCAGCCCTTATAACGCCTCTGGTTCAACCAGTATTGTGGATTGATTATTTGTTTGGTAATATGGACCATTAACAGTAGGCTACATGTATTTTTTTACATCTAGAAACTAGCACCAGTAGTTTCACAGTGCTACTATAGCATAAACTAAATGGCACTTAATTTTGCATGATTATGAAATACGTTGATTTGTTTTGTGAAACGTATCAATAATCTTACACTGTTGTCAGATTTTCCTATTAACTGGCAAGATTCCTCTTTCTTGTTCACTACACTGATCAAAGAGCATCTATCCTCTTAACTGTAGTGGATTCAACACTTCTACATCTCAGTTCAACTCATTGTTTTGTACTCCAGTGGTGTTCTCAGTGGCTTCCTGCTCTGTCTGGCTGTGAATACAGAACAGAACGTGTGTCGCACGGTGTATTAACATGAGCTGTCTACTGTGTCTCATTCAGAGTACAAACACTGGTCTGAGGTGTCACTGTGGCACACAGCCTGGGGATGGGGACTGGACCCGGGCTTTAGACTTGTGACAGGAAGATTGGACTCATCCCCTGAAGTGAGAATCATCCCCTGACTGCAAACATCTCTCTGTATTCAGCCCGTCTCTCACTGGAGATTCAGAATGTATATATAAAGGAAACCAGTCAGACTTCATTATAAGGACAAGGCTTTATAGATTCTACGTGTTGTCACTGCACTGAGCCTTTATTGGTCATGACGTACAGTGTGTGGAAACATGTGACTGCTCCAGAGACCCCTCACTTTAAGACTTTTATTTGCCAAATCAGTCACTGACCTGTCCATCTTTGTGAGGTTCCACATCAGTTGTAAAGCATTTCAGCTGAAAAGCAATTTGATAAATTTTACCAAACAGGATTAAATGCTTTCCGATAAACTTGTGTTTAATTACTTTTAATTCAAAGTGATCACTTCCTGTTTCTTCCAGCACTGAGAAACACAACATAGGGACATTTTCAGGAAATTTGGAATAAAAAGTGTCAAAATCAGAGCTATTCAGTCTAAAAATCCACACACTCTTCTTCTTTGTGTGTACCTGCTGCCAAAGGACTGTGTCATCTGCAAACATGGCATCTGTGTCCATTTCTATGCAGATGATACACAACTCTATATCTCTGCTTCATCTGATGATCTGAGCCACAATCTCATAAGGTGGACTTCATAAATGAGTGATTCAGTGAAGTACATTGTGTTGTATATGTATTTTATGATGTGCTAAATAAATAAATAAAGTTTTATTATCATTATAACTCCAATGCCATGTCCTCTACCTTTGCAAGCTGCGTCCTGTGCCGGCGGTCCAGCGTCACGTCCCCCCTGAACACCGGTGAGGACACCTCGGAGTGGGAGTTGCTGGGGTTGTGAGCGACCTGCTGGCGGGGAGGGGAGAAGGTGCTGTAGAGAGCCAGGGAGCCGTGGGATGGCGAGGTGGGGATGGAGTGTGCCACAGCATGTTCAGAGATGTTGCCCATTGTCTTTGTGCTGGGCAAGGTGCCATAATGACCCACAGCTGCAACCACAATGACAGGAAAAGACAAGACAGTCACAGTGGAGTCTGAAGCTTCCTCGCCTGCAATATTTACTGTGATGGTCATGAAACTGGAGTTATATTCCAAAAGAGGGAGCATATTTTGAAAAAAACAAAAACAAACCCAAATGTGTTTTTAAAAAAATGACATAAAATATTCTGTTATTTTGGAGCACTTAGCCTAAAAGCATGTCTAATAACACTCCTAAGGCTGACAGTATTTGCAGCACAGTAATAACACTAATAATGGTGGCAATCATCCCCAAAAATCAATACATATGGAGTAAACAAAATATTAGAGACATATGAAAAGGGACACATATCTTCTGTTTACTCAGTGTGTAGAATTCAAAATTAGACTTTAACTTGAGTTACAGAAAAACTTTATTTGTAAATGATGCAACCTCACAGCAGCTACTCCTTGTTCCTTATTTGTGTCCAACCTCACAGCAGCTACTCCTTGTTCCTTATTTGTGTCCAAAAGTTGCAGAAAAATTGTTCAGTGCTGTGGCGTAATTATACACACACCAAGTTAAACCTAAACTCTATGATGTGAACAGGCTATACTACATTCAGTTATATTATTATCTCTGTTCCGGGCTGGCTGATGACTTATGGGGCCCATTTTGCTTGCTTGGTAATCCAGCCTAGTTTTGCTTGTCCTTTTGACTTTATACTGAGACAATGTAACACACATTAAAAAAAGGCTTTTGTTGGTTTTGGGATAGTTTAAAGCTCCGTGGTTTAAAAATTCACAACACAAAGTAATAATTGACCTTGTTTGCAGTCGGAGTTGTCCTTTTAACAGGTTTAAGGACTGCCTCTTTTATAATTACGGCCTAGTGGGGAAAGGCTTTGTGGGCCAAATTTTTATTTTTTATTTTCATTTAATTTTTTGGGTGTAGTAGCACAGTTGGCCATTGGGACAAATTTGCAGCATGGCTGGCTCACAGAGCCGTATCCAGCTGTTCTCAGGTATTCAGGGTGCTCTGTGGGATGGGATGCCAGCTGTGACCCAATCTCAGATTGTTGGTAAAAGAATAACAAGGCCACAGAACCAGCACTAATTGGCAAACTTGAATGGAAAAGAAAAGAACTCTTAAGAAAATGGAAATAAGTACAAACAACATTTCACTGTATTTGCTTTGACATGATGTTTGTATTTGCTTTGACATGATTTTCAGTGTTAGTTGGTTAGCAGGCTAGTATCCTGTGCTAAATATAGACTAGTATGGCAAATTTGTACTTGAAAGTTCCTGTCATTACTCTTGCTGTAGGACAGGAAGTGGTTTTATATCTGTACCTGCTGGCTGAGCCAGACTCTGCCTGGAGAAGGCCTGCCTCTGCTGCCACTCGTACAGCTGCCACATGGTGTCATCCCTCATCGACCTCCTCTTCTCCGCTGTGGCGACGGTGGTGGTAGAGGCGGGGCGGAGTGCGCGGTCGTACACGGAGCCCGCCACGCTGCAGATGCTCTCGGGCCTCATCATGCTGTTGCGGGGCAGCGTGCGATAGCCCTCTGGGTAGCGGGGCACAATCTGAGCACGGTGGCTGGGCATGTTCCTGGGTAAGGTCTGGTAAGATGTAATGCTGAGAGAGAAAGACAAATTGATGAGAATCAAATGAATGGAATAAAAAGAACTGGGTTTAGCACATTAGCAAAAACAATCTGATATTTTTGTACATATTCATTCATCACCGACATGATTCTGCCCTTAATACCTGCTTTCAGCAGCAAATGCTTTTCTGTAGTCAATAAAAGATTCACAAAAACACCTGCACCCACTGTTACTGTATCCAGCAGCCAGTGAATCAATGCCTTTAATCAGTGTGTACTGAATAGGAACCAGCTTAATTATATGCGTGTGCCTTGACATGTATGGTGTGCTTGACTGGATTTAATTATAAAAGTGCTTTCATTAACACAACTCTGCTTCACTTTTGCTTCGACCCGGTGACACGAAGTAATGAGGAGCTCGTTATCATTACAGCCATTAGCAGCCAATCAGAAAATGGACGCCCTCCCTCTCTAGGACCGTGGCTTTGGCCTTTACAAGTCCACGGTCAGATACAGTCGTCACTTTGACTTCCCATCAGCATTCGTCACCTGGATGATGGGGAGAGCGCTCACTTAACCTTTGCGTTCAGCAGAGAGAGGAGGATGAGCTGACACCCTGATCTGCAGGATCTATACAGCATATGGACTTTAGGACTGTACCATGGTTGTGCATGTTTTAGCCCATTTACTGCACATTACATTTTCTGTCTCTATTTCCAAAACTCTAGCTCTTTTCCCGACTCTGGCACAAGACAGTGAGTATTCCTGAAACCTCCTTCCCCCACACTTTCCCAACATTTGAACTGGGGAGGTTTGACCTCTTATTTTGGGAACTTTCCAAAACAGACAATCCATCATATCCACATCATGCAGTGATTGATGGGGTGTGCAGAGGTTTGAACGTCTCTCAGAAGCTCACTTTTTCATTCTTCCCACAACTGGTTTTGTAACTTTTTGTGTGTATGAATGAGTGCAGCACCACGAACAACGGCTTGCCTACAGAGCACTACACCGGGGTTTATTATTGTTTAGCAAATCTTTGGTCTAGGACCAGTCTATGACAAGGTAACAGAGACAAAGTCCAGGTTCTGAAATACAGTACTTCCATGTTGATGCATCCAGTGGCTGACGTACACTAACATTTTTAATGTAAGTAATAATGATCATATTCACCTCATCCTCTCACTGTTTGTCTTCTACACTTGATTTGCTGACAACAATGGTTCCTAATTAAATTGTGCTCAGCAGCTGAAGCTCAGTTCTCGCTTCAGACTCCCATAAGGCATTGAGGTAATGGTAACATCTAAAAGCCGGTCTGTTGAAAAATGCTCACTATTTAGTTCTATTGATGTATTGAGGCCAAATGCTGCAGCTGTAACCTGCAGAATGAATCTTTTTGAGAGTGCAGTTTAGCCTTTGGGGCCTTAAGCACTCATTTTATAGTAACCTAGCCATTTAATGTAAGAATTTTGGGGTACATGTATTATTTAATGCTGTTACTGTACAGAATTTTCACTTTCTAGCTCTGCGTATGATATTAGAAACTGTTACACAGTTGGGTTATGTGATTGGTGGCAGGCTTACAGTCAGTCTTATTTAAAATGGCTTCTCATTGTCACAAACCATTTTCCTGATGAAGGTCTAGCACAGAAACGTCGCAAATAAACGAATCGCTGCTTTGGGATTTTTGTTTGCTACTTTGAAATACATCAACTAAGTGTTCAGCCTAATTGCTGATTGTTGTGACACTTTCAGAATCATTACTGCTTTCTTAATAGGCGGCATGTGCGCTGGAACAAAAATTAAAGGCTCATTATTACTGTTTCTGTTCCTCTGTAATGTATGTAGCACAGTGTCTTTCTCAGCCCTGGAACTCAAACCATTTTCTGAGATTTAAATAAATTTAAATGGATCAAATTGAAAATCTTTGGGGGGGGCAGCCCAATCAATAACCCATCAAACTGCAACGCATATTTAAAAACGGTCTTTCAGATTAAGTAACATCAGTGCAGCTCTATTAGAACTTTATCAGCCAGTGTGAGAGGAAACAGGACAATCCGTCACAGGGGAATTTAGCTCCTATTCAGGCCTTTGATGGGGACATTCACAACAAAAAGTACATCAATAAATGTCGGGAAGTTTATCGATTTTCCTTTTGCTTTCTACGTTTTATTTTTGCGAGACCAAAAAACAAGATTTTCTTGCTGATACCAAAACAATGAGACCGACTCTGAGCGCTCTCCAAGTTTTTGTGTGCATTTTGGCAAAGGAGAGAACATCAGAGCCAGCAAGATTCGGAATTAATTTAGATGAATTATTAATTCCTCCTTTGGATACAAAAGTTTCTCCAGCAGAAACTCCGCAGACTGTTTGTGTCCACATCTCTGTCAGTGAGGTGTTGCTCTCTGACAGTCCAGCAGATTGATCCTGCTTTTTCGGAGGCTCAGTATATTAAAAACATTGATGTGAGATTTTAAAACACAATTTCACAGTTAAGTATGCAGTGGCCTCATTCCACTGTATTAATATATGCACTAGGTGTTAGAATTGTACTGGAAAAACTTCACAACAGTGCTGCAGGATATAACAACAAACTCAAACTCCAACTTTCAGTTTATAAATTCAGGATTCAGTACATTTCCATTTCCCGAGTCTCAAAACTCTGCTGCACTTTCTCTTTTTAACAGAAAAAGTTTTCGGGTCTGAAGCTCAACACTTCCTGCACAGATGTTTCACATTAAGAGTTCTCCAGCAGCTCGGTAGGCACAGTCCCACCCTTTCCTGGCAGGTTTTAAAAAATGCAGGAGACGCTGAGTTTCATTGACAGGAGCTTAGTCAAAAAAACAGCACAGTAGAAGTGATCAGAAAAATATTTAGTGAACAAAACTGGTATTTCTGGGGAATGTCCATTACGATGAGTTTAACGTGAAGCTTTACAGTACATGTAATTCACCCTCTTCAGTGTCTGGCTATTATTTGAGACTCACTTCTTCTTGGACTACTGGCTGAATAATTTATTGTGATATTGGAAACGTAAGTGTTCCCCTATCATTTTTCTAAAGCATTAAAGCTCACAGTAAAGTGCACATGAGTGACTTTACACACACAATGTGAGCTTTTAGGAAAATTTGACTTCTACATTATTGTTGGACAGGAACTTCAAATGTAGGATAATCTAAGGAATGAAAAAGGAAAAATAAATTTAGATACATAGCACACACTAAGAATACCACACCGGCCTGTTATAAGCTCAGTCACCACTGTGCTATAGACCGCTCTGCTCACCTTAAATAACATGCTTGTTAGCAGAAGCAGGACTCTGTGTTAACAACAATAAGAATCAGTCCTACAACATAGTATCTCCATTTCCCTACTTTGTGCCGAATGCTGATAAAGATGACAAATGTGTCTCTGCAGCGCTCAGCTTGCTCTGTTCTCATTACAGTCTCATTTCCATGACTTATTCATGGCAGCAGAAGGAGATGGGAAGCGCTGAGAGCAAATGGAGCGTCGGCGCTCGGCTCTTCTTTTCCGCCGCATTTCTCAGCGCAGCGGGCTAAATGCCGGCTAAACGCCAGCCCTCCCGACTGAGATACACATCTGTGGTGACACAAAAAGCTTTTCCAGCTCCCTCCAGGCCCGCAAGGTCAGAGCAAGGATGAGGGAAGATACATGGGGAACGAGGGGCGGACTGAAAAGATGGAATGGTAGAGTGAGAGCTGAAAAAAGGTTTTAAATCTTGTGGAGGAGCAGACCTTTCAGGATGAGAGGTCACCAACCCCCCCGGGATTGTAACAAGGTGCAAGTTACACGCGATTGACCGTTTGTTGGGTTGAAATCTGAGTCACTGCCTACAACTTGCTGGGTAAATTCAAGTAGGTGTGGTGCTGTGTCCACTGGCAGCTATTTCCACTGGACGTACAACTGACCAACCAGAGCTTCGCAGGTAGGTTTAAATGAAAGATGCTATCTCTCAACGTTGCAAGCTAGCTTCCAAGAAACTTGCATGAAAAATGTAACAAACATGGGTGAGGTGGGTGCAGCTGTAAGTTGATTTAAATAACAGTTCTTCTGCGTCGACTGGAAATGACTTCAGCTTGATGGATGTGCCACGCGCTACTGATTGGCCTTCTGAAGTTGTGTTTTACGTGAGCCCATTTCAGAGGCTTCTCCAGGAAACTGTCTTGTTGGGACCTGAACACACGGCACCTCAAAGCTGCAGTATCAACCCGTGTGACGACTCGTTTGGACCCTTTGTAGCTATTTCCTGTTTTATTTTGAAATCACTTGCCTTATGTATTGTAGGTGGTTTACTTCCTGCCTTTGTGGTTTTTATTTTTTATTTTTTTCTGTGTCACCAGTGTCTTGTCAGCCTATTAGTCCCCTGTGTATATCTAACCTTGAACCTCCCACCTGTGTGCGCCTTCTCCTCCCACCTGTGCACCGTGGACTCAGTGCTTGGCTCCAAATTACCACACAGACAGGCAAATACTTCCAAAAAAGAACTACAACTACAGTAACTCAAACACACATGTGGGTGCACACTCACCTCCTGGTGTCATCATCCACTCCTCTTGACCTGTGTGCACGGACCCAGTGCTCCAGCTGCTGCATGGAGTTGGTCCTGGACAGACCCCTCTCCGGCTCCTGCACTGGAGCGGGGGACTTTACTGGAGCCCTAGCCAGGCTACCATCCACCTCTGCCGGGCTGCAGTCCCCGGTCTTCTCTCCCGCCCCGGACCCCTGGCCGTTAACCTGCTCGGGCTTTTGGACGCTGGCCAGGTTGGCCTGGCTCTGGCGAGACGCGGACACAGCGGCTGCGATGGCGGCAGCCTGAGCCGGCTGCAGCTTGATGCTGCTGATTTTAGTCAGAGACCTCTCTGCGCTCGGGTCTCTCTGGAAACCGTATTTATTGCCGTCACGAACTGTAGCATACTTCTCTGCGTCTCTGAGGGTGGCATATTTGTCCCCTTCTCGTAGCGTACTGTATTTCTTCACTTCCTTCAGAGTGCCGTATTTGTCCACAACTTGTATGGTACCATATTTGTTCTCCATCTCCCTCATTGTGCCGTACCTGTCTGTCTCCTTTAACGACAGCTGTCTCTTCACTTCCTTTTGAGGAACGTATTTCTGTCCGTCTTTTTGGAGCGTGTGCCGGTCTCCAACTTTCTGCAGTGCATATTTTTCTCCATCCTTCGCGAGCAAATACTTCTCTCCATCTTTAGACGGGGCGTATTTCTCCTCTGTCGTTGCCACCGTGTACTTTTCGTCCACTTTCTGAACGGTGTACTTCTCCAGGTCCCGGTGAATGGCGTACACCTGTCCATCTTTCTGCAGCGAGTATTTCTCTCCATCCTTCCGCAGCAAGTACTTCTCTCCATCCTTATGGAGGAGATACTTCTCTCCATCCTTCTGCAGCATGTAGCTCACCCCGTCTTTCTTCAGAGAGTACCTCTCCCCGTCTCTCTGTAAGGTGTAGTACTCCCGCTCCCTCTGGCTGTTGTGTTTCTCTACGTCTTTCTGCCGTTTGTCGTCGGCCCGAGACAGGGACTGCTGTCGCACGGGTTCGCGGTTGCGTTCGTTGTTCTGGATCTCAGGCCTGGTTAAGACTCTGTGGTTCAGTAAGTTGTTCAACTCCTGGGGCGTCCGTTGGTCCACTTTCAACTTGTCTGATCTGAGAAGAAAGATAGTTGGAGTTAGAGTTAGAATCCAAAAGAAAAAGGGGGAATGTGACAAAGAATGACAGATGGGGTCTTCTAAGAGATTTCAAAGACAAGTTTAGAGTCCCGTGTTTGTCTGACAGCACTTTTATCTCTATCACCCTTCTTTCTGATCTTTGACTTCTGAAAACTATGTGATCTCTGCCAGAAACTCCTGCCAGCGCAGGACAGCAGGGGGTCTGGGTTCACTGGGTACTGATACAGTATATTAACAAGAAATAACAACAGCCTTTCCTCAAGAATAATTTCATATTCTCATCAAAGACTTTAAACGTGAACTTTTCTCTATCCGAAATGTTCAGGAACAGATTTGGAAACCTGCTCGGTGAGTATCGTGTTATTACTGAGAGGAATCATGGCCAACAGGACGATCTGTGGGTGTGTCCCTGTGGTGAGCACCGACCTTCTGACTGGTTCGGTGTGGACGAGGGCGGCATCCGTCATGACTTTCATCCAGGACTCCATCTCTTTGGCTGTGTCAGTGCAGAAATAGTATGTCCGCATGTTGGGGTGAGTGGCCTGGAAGGGTAGGCAGAGGGAGAGAGAGCGAGAGAGGGATAAATAAGAGGAGGACAACCAGCAGCGTGAGAAGTAGCTTTGGATGCTGACCTTGAGACACCAGCTGGGGCTCTTTCTATCACTCCTGCTGGCAGAGGAGTGTGTTTACAGTATGACTGTGTGTGTATATGTGTGTATGTGTGAAAACACACACATCATCAAGCTTCCTCTGTGTATACTGGCAAAGGTAAAGTTGTATAAGTAAGAATGACACTGAGGTGTGCGACTATCAACTTCCTGTGTGTGTGTGTGTGTGTGTAAGTGCTTGATTATGTTGTGTAGGTGTGCTGATGAGGCTCTCGACAGTAGCTCCTGTCATCAAGTCCTTCGTTTTCATGATGTAAACTAATCAGACTTCATCAACAGTTCATGAACAACGTGCTCTGATTCACTGATTCACCAATGAGAGCAGCTCAGGCTAAAAGACTGAGACTTTCTACCTTTGAAACCTTTAAACAAGCCAAACTGTGCGTCTTTACCTTGAAGGCGTACTTCCTGCTGATGTGGTCATCCACCGACAGCATGGAGATGTGGAAGCTGGGCAGCAGGATACTTCCCAGGATGCTGTCCTCTTTCTCATCTGCAGCAAAGGGACAGAAAAGTCAGCTGTTCAGGTCAGGCTCAGTGGACACAGATCAATAAGGACTGACCTGTATTAAATGAGGCTACTGATCAGATGAGAGCTTGGGCTGGTAACACACAACATGAAATATTCTCCTTTGGTTCGTTTTATGTTTGGTGTGATATTGTCATATTAGTGTCATATGACACTAATATGGGTGAGTTGCTGCAGTTGTCTATTGAAGCTGCATAGTCCGCCACCAACATAGTAGGTGGGCTACAAAAAAGCAGTTTTTTCTGACTACACACAGACTAAACTTAGCTAAACTATAATATTTTATACATTTTATACCCTAAAGATGTTTTTAACAATGTGCTGACAGCAACCTGAAATCATGTGGTGACACCCACACATACTTAAACCTGAAGAGCCAGTCTCCTGAGCGATGACTCACCAGGCAATATCTTTTCTTGCCGCTGTGTTCGTAAAACCATGATTGTGGCTCGTCCATTGTACAAACATGAGAGAAAGAGACAGTGAGGGGTGAGGAGAGGGAAGTCGAGCTGCTGTGGGAGCTGAGAGGTGAGGCTGGAAATAAGACAGTGGCCCGAAGTGTCGTGGGACGTGGCAGCTTTGTGGCTAGCTGCCGCCGCCGGTGTGGGGGAATGAACAGCGTGTTCAGGCCTCGACCTTATCTGGTCGGCGATGTGATGCATAACAAATGATGATGGAACAGAACGTACTGAGGCTTATCAGACCAAAACAGACAGACGCAGAAAGAGAGAATGAGATGATTGGACACCCCTACGAGCTCTGAGGAGGGGAAACAGGATCATAGGCTGTCACTCAGAGAAAACACTGCTCCTTGATTTTTTTTTTTCCTTTGACAGTTCAGAAGCTAAACAGCTGCAAAGCACAAAAGACGTGAGATGCTGCCATGAATGCAGCACAGCTGACTCCTCTAAACGAGCAAACGTTTACCGATGCCACATATCAAAAAAAAGCTGATTCATGTTGGGACGGTAATGACTACATTATTCTATCACCTCTCTACAGCGTGGTGCAGCTTTTGATGGGAGATAGGAACTGCAGGCAGCTCGGAGCAGGAGGAAACATGTCCGCTGCACCGACTGCAGCAACAACAAAAAAAAACCTACAGAGCCTCCAGCCAAGAGCTGCTGTTTGCTTTAACTGAGCCTGCACAGCAAACCCCTGCATCTCCTCCGGCCAGATCCCTGCTGCTGAATTATTGAGAAACACAACACACACGCATACACACACAAAATGAGTGAGGAGGAGAGGGGAGTGAGGAAGCTGGCATGCAGGGAGATGCTGTAGGTACACACTGCAGAATGAGTGGGTGTTTTCTTTTAACGATACTTTTTCGGAACAGTTGACACTTCGAGGTTCCTCACCAGGTTCACTGAAGTTTGTCTACAGTCAGTGCGTCTGCCCTGCACACACTGTGAATTCTCAGAGTAATATAAAGCTCACCAAGCAACATCAGCCAATCACACGGCGGCAGTACAATGCATCCAATCAGGTTCTCCTTTAGGAACTCATAGGAAAAGCCGTGGAACAATTATTCTTTAGCTGCCACATCCAAAGAAAGGAAAGTATTTCTAATTTCAATTTCATTTTCATTGGAGCAAACTTCCTAAAGGAAAATATTTTGTTGCTTTTTCTCTTTAAATCAGAGAAAACAGATCCAGCTGTGCTTATCAAGCTGTGCGTCCGCACACTGTTATAACCCAGAGACCCTGCTTCAGGTGTTGACATGACAGCTGCGATCATCACTGCGTCGCCTCGCTCCGGGTCATAATTAACTGCAGCACGAGGGGTGCTGCTCATTCTGCTTGCTCACACTAAAAAGTACGACAACTCCAGATTCTTGCAAACATCCTCCCGACCTGAGTGACAGAAGGTGCTTGGAAATAAAATGATAGAGGAAGCAGGGGAGAAATGAAAAAGAAAAGGTTATTATCGGAGAGCCGAGCACGTCATTGTCCTTCCCGAGGTCGCCTCCTCTCTCTCTCTCTCTCTCTCTCTCTCTCTCTCTCTCTCTCGTCTCCGGCTGGCTAAGCCAATAAACATCCAATTCTCCCCTGGGTTTGTCATGAAAGCGGCTCCTGATTGCGCTCTGGGAGAGGCTAATTTGTCAATTTATGGAGATGGAAAAAAAAATCTCTCTGAAGGGTTTAGGAGACACGAAGGAGGAACAGATGAGCTTTAGCAAACGTAAAGTTGGAAATTAGTGCTGCGGTGTGGGGCTTCCAGCTGTGGGTAAAAACAAGGACGGCTACTTTTAAGTGACGAGGGAACCTGACCTCTCGAACAATGGTTTTATCCTGATGCACTGATCTTGATTAAGTTTTATATTATCTGCTTGTTGCTCCACTTTTCAGAGCCTGTGTTATTAAACGGCTGATTCGCCCAAATGACCGAAAAATATTTTTCCTCACGACTCCAGATTCGCAGCTACTCTGTGGTACTTTGACAAGATGTAAATTAGTCAGGTAATAAGGGGGACCTTAATGCATGAGGGGCCCACATCTCATTGCCCAGGGGCCTTAAAGCAATACAGAGAGCAAGAATCCATGAATTTCCTCCCACAGAACACCACACGCATAAAATGTTTCTGATGAACCACGAACCAAAATCACATTTTCTTCTCTCCCTCAGTGTCTTTTTTGAAAACTTTTGGATCCTGACAAGTGAAAAAAAAACAAAACAAAAAGCTTTTTGCTGTTTTGAATGATGCTTGATCATGGAACACAGAGATGGGTGACAGTTAGTGAGGTGTTGTTCCAGAGCAGCTTCAGTGCTCCCTGATCCTCCAGGTTCTTCAAAACATGGACTCTCTACCTCAGTCTGCATTATGTGAATGTGAACTGTGTGTGTGTGTGTGTGTGTGTGTGTGTGTGTGTGTGTATTCACCGCGGTAGTAGAAGAGGCACATGTCTGACAGAACGAACCACCTCTTCTTCCACAGCTTCATGCCTGTGCTGTCCTGCAGGGGTCAGAGAGCACACAGACCATCAACCACTCAGCCAAAGTGTAGTAATTACAGACAACAATCCACACACACTCTCTCTATCTCTCTCTTTCTCTCTCTCTCTCATGTTTGATCTCCCCTCACTTCCCTCCTCTTGACACCCTCTCTGTCTCTCCCTCTGGCTGCTTCTATTAACCAGCTTCTATCTCCTCCTCTGAGACAAATTGCTTTGTTTTATCTCTTCATAACGCAGTGACAAATTTGCCCGTGTGGTGCTCGGGGCGAAGGTCTGTGCTTTGTTCTCTCCACTGCTGCTGCGGTTCTCTTTTCTTTTTTTTCTTTTTTTTTTGTACCCCTCATTGGTGCTGTACGACTGCAACGACAATAACAAGCTTTTTTTTTTGGTTTGGTTTGGAGCACTGTTTGCAACGTGTCACCCTCGGCCACAAATCCAGAGGTTAGGATCTGTGGGTAAACACTGATGGCGTTTCTTCTTTCTTCTGTGAGTGAGCACTTTGCCTCTGAGGAAAATGGTCTCGGGCGTGGGAAGGGGGGTTGTGGGGGGAGCTGCTGTCAATTCTTGTCTCAGTGTGAATACAGTGAGGGGAGGCTGAGAGACGCAGGGCTGTAAATGGGGCTCTGAAAGCTGAGCTGACCATCGCTCGATAAGGCTGTCTTCAGAGGGAGCGCGTGAGGGTCAGGGGTCCGCAGGCCGATTGAAAACCCGACCCACAGAAAATCTGCGTGGGGCCAGGAGAACAGCTCAGCCTGCAGTGAGCGGGTAGAAAGCTAATGAGAGAACAAGCCGAGCCTCAAGCTAGGTGAGCTGACGGGATCCTCACATCTCTTCTGGTTCCACAGGGACTTCGGCAGCAGCAGGACTCCAAGTTCCCCACCCTACAAAGACTTTGTGAAATGCTGGAAATACTAGAAGTGTTGTATTCATGTTAGCTGATCACGTACAGTAACTCCCCCTAAAACCACATATACATTTCTATTTGTGTAGAGATCAAACAAAGCAGATGCACAAACTCAAACACATCCCATAATCCTCCACCTGTACCTGTTTGTAAAGCCAGTTGCTCTTGACCACCGGGGCATTGAGGTTCCTCTTGATGGAGTTGGACCTCTTGCCAAAGTTGTGAACCTTCTTGGAAGACCTGGAGGGCTGTGAAATAATGAGAGAACATATATATATATATGTATGCACACATTAGAATAAATAATTCACACAAAATAATTTATAAACCTCCATGAAAATGCCAAAAAGGAAAAAGGAAAAAAAAGAAAAGAAAACCCTGTTGTGCTGGTGTTTCCATCTCTCATCGCCTACAGAGTGAACACAGCAGGGAGAGCTGCAGAGATGCAGAGACAGAAGACACAACCCAAAATATCAGCTCCTTTTCTCCACTGATCTCAACACAACAATCTGACGTGACAAGCGTGTTGTGCATTGGTTGTAAAGAAAGGAGAAAAAAAAAAAACGAAAGCTTGTACACACAAACAGCATCTATAAAAAGCAACAACAGAGGCAGATATATTCAGCTCATTACACAAAGTGTATATTCCACATCCCCCATACATCACGGCTCACTTAGTGGAAAAATGCAGCACTGCAGCACAAAGTTCTCTTTTATCTCAGCAAACAGCAGAAGGATACAAGGAGTCCTCTGAATACCAGTAAACTGAATACAAACAGGATGAAATGACTACTGAATTGAATTTAGTTCTCATGTTATGATTAGATTCATTAGTTTTCTAATGCTTTTGTTGACCCTCTGACCTTTTCTCTTTCACCATCATCAGATCTATAGATAAAAATGTTTTCATAGCAGAGACTAATGGCCAGATTACCGTGAAATTCACTGTAGATAATTATGGTGCAACCGACTACCCATAATCCAAAGTTTCTGTTTGCCCACAGGAAACCCTGTCTCCTAGCGTGACGGAGTCTCTACTTTTCTAGCCTTGACTTGGCTGCATGAAAAACCGACATCTCTGTCATTCCCATCAAGCTGTTAGTGTGTGCGAACTAGTTTGCACTGGCAGCAGACTTTGCCTGCATGTTGTCTCTGTGGTGGCATTTTAAGCAGAAGAAAACACAAACAACTTAATTATTACGCTTCTAACACGCTTCTTCCTTTCTGTTCACATTCTGTGCGTCGTTCTTTTTAAAGCGAGTCATGGAGCTGGACCCACACAGCCCGGTTATAAATAATGACTCCTCATGAATGCATGGGAGCTATGCGGTGTTATACTTTCGACCAGTGTAAGCAGAAGCGATGCATCAGTTATTCATGAAAGCACTGAACCTCTGATTTGATCTACCTGTGCATATTTATTTCCTGTGTGTTAGTGTGGCTTGTTTAGCGTTTATAAATGGACACGCTGTTCAATCTAATGGTGCAGTGACCCAATCCGAGACAGTCACTGAGGTCTGAGGGCCAGTGAAGACTCAGAGCATTTAGAAATGTCCTGAGGTTCAACAACCTCTGTCAGAGGTGTTAGAGCTGCACTGACGGTTTATGTTGGTCTGCATCACTTCCATTAATTCCTTCCATTTGTTTCCTCATTTAGGGAAACATGTCTATTCTCTTTCTCTTTTCCTCCTTTCTCCTAGATGAGAGGATTAACACCAGCTTCAGGCCTGTATGTTAAATTTAAGGCTACAGCTCGGCTCATTCTGTTCAAAGGTCGCAAAAGCTGCCTACCGGCTCCTCTACAGCTCCCTAATTAATGGGCTATATTCCGTTAGTTTAATTAATTAAACAAAAGGGAAAAGACTGGAGTGTAAATATGACAGATGTCCACTTTATGGCGGTTCATGTAGCAGGTGAAGGACTTTTCCTTGGCTCTGAGAAACTCCAGGAAGTTATGGCTCCCAGCTCACACCTACCACTTCAAAGACACCTGCGTGCTAGCATGCACTGCTAACATCACATATCACATTTAACACATCATACCTTATAACTCCTTCCGTGTGCACTGCACGTCATGTGTTTGCTATAGGTGACAATTGACACTTGGATAATGCACAAGAAGAAAGGAGGAAGAAGGATGATGATACCTGACAAAACATATATGTGGGACATATGTCACATAGAAGACAGCAGGTGTGGGTGTTATGACACTCTTCAAGCTGATGCTGTGTTTCCTTTAACACTTCTGTAGATTTAATAAAGGAACTCGACAGTGAAGTCACATGATATTTGTGTTTGAGTCCTACAGCCTAAACGACCATATAGATTGTTTGTCCCTATCCTTTAAAATAATAATAATAATAATAATAATAATAATCCTATTTATATACATACATGCCCTCACCAAGCTCTTTATTAGGAACACTGCACTAATACTGGGTCGCTCTGTAGATTTATCAGCTGCACATTCAAGCTGCCAATCTCCTGTTCTACCACATCCCAAAGGTGGTCTACTGGATCCAGGTCTGAAGACTGGGGGAGGCCATGACTTCAGCTTTTGTGACATGGAGCATTATCCTGCAGGAAGTAGCCATTCGAAGATAGTGAACCACATTTCACTCTGAACCATAAAAGCCGGCTTGCTAGTCATTAGGGAGACAATATGATTCATCCTGCGGGGACATCTGAATATCCTAACAACTTTTCTGTCAAACACTGTAGTGGAGACAGAGCTATTTCACCAGAGAGCTGAAAACTCTAGATGATGTTATTAGGGTTGACCTTCTGAGGACAATGATTATATACATCGTAGAAGCTTCTGGAGGAAAAATCTGGGCCAAAGTCAGAGTTTGCAGAGTTTGTCCTCATGGGACAATGAATGTCTGTACCAAATGAATGACAGTTTATCCAGTAGCTGTTAAGATATTCCATTCTGGACACACCAACATCCCCATGCATAGTGACACAGTTCCTGATAAATAACAAAAGAAGTCCCCCTCTTTTACAACCATCTCATGAATAATATATCCACCTCCTCACCAGCGAGCTTCGCCCTCCTCACCAATGACTGCTAACGATGCTTCCAGGATGAGGTCATAAGCACATTAATAATTACCCCTGATTTAGAACAGTGACCAAAGTGCTCAACTCTGAAGGTGTGTTTGGATGGAGACTGACCCGTGTGGATGAGGTGGAGGTGGTGGTGGTGGCTGTGGTGACGGTGGTGGATGGGCTGCCAGGAAAGGTGCTGTAGTCGGAGCCGCCCGTGTAGTTTGAAGCCTCGCTCATGGTGCTCATGGGACGTTCCTTCTTGTCACTGCTGCTGCCCTGCTCTGACGAAGGCTTGGGAGCCGGCCTGCCACAGGGCGAGAGACATAGAGAGACAAAGAGAGAGGGAGTCAGTCAGACATTTGACCTTTTTATCAGGAGCAGTACAGCACCATGCAACGCACAAGAGCTGGGAGGTGTGACCGTGAGCTCAGCAGTAAAACTAGAATGCATGTAGGTGAAGTAGGTGGTCAGACGTCTCCAGCTTCAAGCAGAGCATAGCAGACTGTGAAAACACACCATGAAACAAGTGAGCGTGGGCACCGGTCCAGACTGGTTTTGCCTGCAAGTTCATTTTCTGCTCGGCTTTCCAGGCATGAAGAACTGCTGACTGTCTCATGTCGACGCCCCTCTCCTTCAACAATAAATCCTGTTAAGTCGAACTTTTCAATTTCCAAGGCGGAGAATAAACTTTCACAATTTAACATCTTTGAAAACTAGCTCCTCCTTCGGAGGAGAAGAAAAAGAAAAGAAAAAAAAGAAAACAATGCAAATGCAGGACAGAAAAATGAGCAGACATTAAAGATAGTCCTGTGTGTGGGCTGTTGCTTCTGAATAAAAAGATGCACAGTCCTGTCTTAGATTAAAAACATTAAAATCTGCATAGATGTTTTTAAAATCATGTTTTTGGTAATGAAAGCAGGAGGGAGATCTGGGAGTAATGAATGAAAATGATGAATACTGATCATAGGAGCTGTCTATGTGTGCTTTGTAGAACTGGAAAGAGCTTAGAGTGCATCTTTATATGTTCTCTGCATTGTGAGGGTTTTGCCGAGGGTGAAAATCCCTTCACCCTTTGCCGAGGGTGAAGGGATGGACAGTGTCCAGTTTAGTAACCTCAGGACTGGATCTCTGTTTTCTGCAGATCAGGACTGTCCCTGAACTGGGATTTAGATCATGAGCATAAAATAATGCCTGGATGGAAGCTGAAATGTTCTCACCTGCCCAGAAGGAACCATATTTAAAGACTAAACACTGATTGTGACTGAAATACAAAAGGTGGCGAGGACAAATGTGTCCTTGGTTAAATTAGTTCATTCTGTTAGAATAATTGGTGTGCGCAGGTGAATGTGTGTGTATATATGTGTGTGTCTGTGTGTGATTGTATTGTACCCAATTTTGCTTTACCAAGATGACACAGGGGTTGCTAATCTTCGAGGCAGACCCTCTCTCCACAACAATCTATGAGTCCAGGCAGCTAATCAAGCCAATTCCCCTAGGTCTCATCAAGAAGACCCCATCTACACTCCCTTAATGACACCCTATCTGTGTCAAGGCTATTAAAGAGAGAGGGAAGGATGAGAATGAGAGGAAGGGTGGAAGAGCGGCTTGAACGAGTGCAAGCGGAGAGGGAAGTGGAGACGAAACGGAGATAAAGAAAGTGAGAACGCGAGACAGAGGGAGGAGAGCTGCTGGCATGAATCACAGCTATTATTCGCTGGGTGTCACCTCTGATGTATGCCTCTACATTCAAGCAATTTAAATGGCCTGCCAACTTGGCCTGACAAATTGAGCCAGCTCAAACTTTTTTTTTTTTTTTTTTTTGAGGGACAATAGCTAATGTAGGAAAAAAGAAGGTTCAAGGTCCCTGAGTCTGATTAAAACTACCACACAGTGACAGCTTTATCTCTGCGCCCAAGGTCGGCAGAGTCTAAGCAACGCATGTCGATGAAAGTCATTGTTTTCGTCTCGTATTTCCTGCAGTTGGACGCCTAATTAAATTCAGTGGGATCCCTGTTGTTATTACTGTTGACGTTCCGTACTTTTTATTACTTGTGATGCTTTTTAGTGACTCAGCGTAGTGAAGGGTTTGGAATGGTCAGCGCCTGAGACCTGTTTGGAGGACGAAAAGACTTTCTGTCTCTTTCAACACAAGTGCTACTGATATGCTTAGTAACCATTAGCGTCTGACTTTCATATGAATATTCATAGTCACCATGGGATGATTCATTTGATTCTTTAATACCCCTAGATGTTTCCTCAGGGGAGTGTCACTATCAGACAAAGCTTTTCACATGGCCAAAACCTTGGTCCATGACAGCATATGTCAAAGACTAATGGCTGGATGGTCTGTGAATATTGGTTTACATATTCATAATCCCCTGATCATGAACCCTTCAGATTCTGTTGATCCCTGTCTTGCCTGTCTTTTAGTTGTAGACCAAAATGTCCACTCACACACAGCAATAAACAAATCTAAGGGACAGACTGCAGAAAAATCATTGAGCATACTGATACTTCCCAGAGGATGAGCCCTTTTGAGCCTTTACTTCAGTGAAACCTCCAAGACAATCTTTACATTTAATGCAGAGTACTGGTAGAATAGTAAAATCTACTTTATGTTGCTCATCACTTGATAAAAATGTAATGCTGATCCGAGTTCCACATCTGTGATCTGAGTTGACTGCAGGCTTTGCATCCTCAGTTTGGGCACAGGTTAAATTTTTTTTTTTTTTTTGGGGGGGGGGGGGGGCTCATCAGGAGTCTGAATGATCTCATTTGAGAGAAAACCTTTCTGCCAGACTGTGTATGACACTTAGGAATACACCTATACCTCAGTGTGCCCCAGTTTTCAGATACATGCGCACACTGGCTGATTACATCATTGTCTCTCAGGTGTATTGCCTGCAACTGTACCCACACTGTGGATCAGAGATAAGCAGTAAGCTAGCAGCAGTATCGACCCTTAGGTGAAAAATGGCTGACTTTATCTCTCCTCCAGCACCTTCTACTCTGTCATAAAAGCTACCTGTCTTACCCGCCTTATTAATCCTTTGTAAACACCCTCCTTACTATTTCTTTCTCTATCTTGCACGTCTTCTTCTTCTTAAATACAACTACAGTTCATCCCTGCTAATCCCCATAACTAACCCTACTGTATTTAATACTTAGCATACCGGGTAAAACGTAACTGTCATACCATCCATTCAAAAGCCTTGCAAGCAGATTAGCAGCTCTTCTATATTCTGCTCTGACAGATCTGATCATCTCCTTTGCTACACAGTACTTTAGCCTGCTCAGCAGCATTTAGCCACCTGAAGCAAAATGGAAAAACCCCACTCTGCAAATTGCATGACTAAATTCACATTTAAATGCACAAAATACACAAGTTTGTTTTAAAAAGTTAAATAACATGTTTATAAACCGATACATTCATTCAGAGGGTTTAAAGATTTTATTTTATTTTTTGCAGTGCAGGATATCAGAGCCCTTAATGTCATGACTTTTTAAAAGGAGATTCTGCAGAGCACTTGATAGTCCTGGAAGTTATCCATCCCCCACTTTGGCAAAAGCACTTATATAGTTAAGTTAGCTTGTCACATTTAATACTGAGCTCTTAATAGGGGGTAAATTACAAGTATTAGTTAAGGGAGCAGCAGCGGTGAATTGGACTTACGGTTAATTATGCCTTTTGGACTAGTTGAGAGACTCGTGGCAGCATTTTGAATTCTGTAAAGGGTTCCCCAGAAGCTACAGCAGGTCTGTTGTTCTAATTATGGCTCTGATTCTCTTTTGATTCGGGACTTCACAGAGAACTTCAAAAGTTGACATCAAACCGAATGCCAAAAAGCAGCAGCTTACACTTCTCCTGCTCGTATCTACACCCAAATACCTTGTGGAACATGTCTTTAGGCTGTTTGTCTGTCTGAAAATTCTGTGTCTTCCTGGGAATAGGATATCAAGGAGTTCAAAGTCAAAGGCAACTGGTCTCGCTGTAGTTTTCATCCATTACTTTTCACCCCTCAACTCAAAAGGTTTCTATAGTCTCATGTATTCTCAAACTGACATCTGTTGACTCTTAAGGTGTCAGCATACTTCAAGCAAAGTGAGGGTGAGACCGTCCAGCAGCGCCTGAAACCCCATCCAGTTACACCTTTACAATGTTGGAACTGGGGAAGGGGGTTGCATCTTACAACTTTTATAACTTTCCAAACCCGATAATGTGACAATCGCGCAACTGTCACTTCCTAACTGAAAACCTCCACTTATCAAGATCTGTAATACAACAGTGGATCAGAGGACTATGTGTGATGTGAAAAGTGTCACTTGCAGTGACAAACCAATAGAGAAGTATAACCAACTCGGCCCCTGGGTGGCCCTACATAGCTTTTTAGCCTTAATTAGCTCATTGTTTTGGTTTTCCAGCTCGGAAAACTCGTCTTGAGTGTTTTGTGTCAGCAAGAAAGATTTGATCAAATCACTGTACAATACCTGCCCAGTACAAAACAGTGTACAGAGAAAGTTTGTGATTAACTGGGGAAAAAACATGAAACATCTATCAGCTAAGGAGCCAGATATATTTTTCTCACTGCTTTGGTCTCCACCAGCCTGAGAGCTAAAAAAGGAGAAAAGATAATGGATTTATGGTAGAAACACGAGGCCAAATTAATGCTAATGTTGCACTATGACTTCTGGAAAAACATCCCATACATTAAGAGAAAACATGAAACGTATGTAGCAAAGATGAACAACCTAAAAATCCAACCGCAAAAGCCAAACATTATGTGCTACGGCTAGCTGGTATTTACTGTGGGGTATTATGCTGTATTTAAAGATGTTTCTGCTATCTGTCCACACTGCTGTGTGTTTAAGTCTCTAAGACACCCACAGTGTGGGCGCACAAACACCGGGCTATTCACAGCAGCCTGGACTCCTCGCTGACTCCACCGGATGAGCTCAAGGATTCAGAGTCAGAACACATTCGTTAGGAAATATTTTTCAGCTGAGCTGGCAACATTCACATTTAGCAAGTCTCAATTGTGTATCTGTGTGTGTGTGTGTGTGTGTGTGTGTGCAGTGTCTGCAAGTGAAGGCATTTAGCCTTTAGAACAAGGAGAGACACTGTAGCCAGAGGCGGATATTCTGAAATTGCTCCCACTTCATGGCTCTGTCAGTGACACTGAATATCCAGCCAATTGACTGTGAGTGAGAGAGGACTTCACACGCCTTTGGTAACAAGAGCCCTACATCTAAAGAAGGGTGACTAACACACACACACATACACATGCACAATCGCCCACTGATCATAGCCAATCTGATTTTCTCTCTCCCGGTTTGTTTGGTCCCTCCCACTGTCTCATCTCGTCTGCTCTTTCATCTTTCACTCACACGATTATCTTGGCCTTCGTTAACCTTTCCTCCATAGACTCTTTCCCTCGGCTGCTCTGTTTATTCTTACTTCAGTGACGTGCTGATGAAACCAGCGATGCAGGCCGTTAGTCAGCCATCTGAGCAGGATCAGAGAGATCTGCAATGAAATAAAATGGGAGTTTTTCTTTTTTTTTTTCCCTCCCCCTGATCCATTTGTTTGCAGTTTGGCTTCCCCTACACCAGTGTTTATTTGCAATGTGACTGATGTTAGCGATGACTCAGCTCTATTTCAAACGTCCATTTTTTTTGTCCTCTGTACTGTCTTATCTGAGGTTTCAGTCAGAGAGAATTTCTCATTCTGGTAAATATATTTCAATTTCAGTAAAGGGACTGTGTCCCACTGAGACCTGAATCAACTGTGTCATAGTCAGACTGCGATCCACATCCAGTAAGAAGGAACGTCAACGTCCATGACTTGAATTTTGCCTCTCAAACATAATTATATTTAAAAGCGATGATGGAAGTATCAAAAGTTTGGCACTGAATGTTCAGCATAGTCAGATTCCTGGTCTCAACTGCTGATTTAAAGACTTGTTCCTCTCCGTCAGAAGAGGCCGTTCACTGGCCGTCATTCTTGTACAACGTGTAAACATATTTACACAAACACGATTATTCATCCCAGTAAACAGTGATTCATTCTGGAAGAAGTGAGAGTGGCCGAAATGAGGAGCAGATGCTTCCCAATTTCACTTGTAGAAAAAAGCCACTCCAAAACATGCCTTCTGCACTTCAGCATGTCATTTGATGATAAATTCTCTAATGTAAGAATTCAAATAATGGGCAATGTGTACGGCCAACACAGACAAATGAAGGTAATTCGCTGTTTTCGTACTAAAAACAGAAATTCTGACCAGTTTTCATGGATTTAATTCAGTGGAACTGGACATTATATTGACTTTATCAAGACAACAGGAAACATGGAGGAACTGTTGCGTTTTCATTGGCAGCAAACTAAAATCTTGGCAGTGTAAACAGAGGGACTTTCAATTATAAAGAAACAGATACAGAAAACAGAAAACTGGGGATCTAAAATCAAAGGCCTGTCTCTGATGAAAGCTAATTAAAGGCCTGCTTTTCTCTGCAGCTGAGGTAAATAAGGCCACTTCACTAAAAATGACATTGCATTGTTAAACTTATTGGATAAAAAAAGAATTACAGATCTCCAACACAAAATGGCACCAATATTGTCCACTCGGGTAACTTTCTGGGTATTTTTCTCTCTAATATTTATTTTATCTGTCTGGATTTGATCAGTGAGTCGCAATTCAGTACGAGAAAGTTCAAAGCTTTAGAGAATACTGGAGTGCTACTTTTGAAACCCTGTCATTCAGCGAGCAAACAGAGTGTAATACAAACCACTGCTGAAGGAAAAGAGGATTTAATTTGATTCCAATGGCAAAAAAAACAAAAAAAAAGTTAGCTCCTATTAAATTAAACACAGGGTTATTATTCAGGGGAAACTTTAACTTTCCCGGCTGTATGCTGGAGACACAACCCGTGGCATACACATTAATCATAGAGAATCATTCGAGCATTAGTGTTGCATAGCGGCTCATCAGGCAGTTCACGCAGAGTCTGAAATAAAGTTAGTGTTAGCAAGAGGCAGGAACAAGACGAGGAAGAAGGAGGGAGAGTTCTCTCACAGAGGAGTGAGGCCTTGAATTAAACATAACTGGAGCAGAACACAAAGCTGGAAGATACGTCCTGACATTTCGAATGAACTCTAGAAACGCAGCAGAAACTCTGGTTGGCTGTTACTCAGCCCTCTGACTAACCTGGAAAGTGGCTACCGTTCGTTGTTAGCATCGCGGGTTTTAGCAGTGATATTATTCTAAAATGAAAATTACAAGTTGACACATTTGCCGTCTTATAGAGTCACGTGAGAAGATCAGTATCATCTCTGTGTTTCTCTTGTAAAAACGCCCTGTTAGAAATGCCCATGTTGGTTTCTGAGCGCGGCGCGGAGCAAAGCTGGAACGATTACTGCCTCTTTCGGCTGGAAGTCAACCAAAACACCCACTGCAACAACGGGGGGTGAGAGCGCCTCTCGCTGTGGGTGTGTTTCCTCCATGTCAGCCATATCCGTACACAGACTCTGTGACGAACCACCAAGGTGGGAAAAAAAAAGGTTTTGGTGTTATTTTAGAGAAAGGGTTTCCAGAATGAGGATTTAGTTGGTTTGGCTAAAGGGGATGTTTTTCGAGGTTGACAGTCTGAAGAGAATCAAAACTCCAGTAACATGAAAAGCACTTTCACTGTGCATGTGCTCTGGCCTGTCACCTCCATCAGTCTCTCCTGTAGGGATGTGTTCAAATATTCTACGGATGTTTGGAGTCAAATAAAAGAATTTTGTTGTTTTATGAGTGGCTGTCAACCTGGCAACACCTGCAAGGTGTCCATGCTGGATGAACGTCTTCCTTGTCCTTTTCTAAAATTCTAAAAGTCTTATTTCTTCACACTGATCGTCTTATCTGACTGGACAAGACGGCAAAGTGGACTTGTTCTCTGAGCTCACACACGGCTAACTAGGCATTCTGCATGCAACAAGGTCCCGGTTTTAGTCACTGCCACTAAAAGCATTGAGGCTGATAGAGAAAAGTGAAGCGACAGCAGCTCTTCCACTGATGTCAGAGGTCATTACCTGGTAGGAGCCTCTATGGGCCTGTCAGGGTGGACAAGCTTCCCACAACTCACACTAGAAACAGAACAAAGGAGGGAGAGAGAATGACAAAATAATACGAACTCAAACAATGCCACATGAAATAAATCATAGAAATCATATCATTGAGGATGAAAACGGTGAACATTAAGCAATCAGAGAATGGATAGCGATGGCGTATGTGCAAATGAATCATCACGTGAGTCCATGTGAACGCAGGAAGCTTCCATGTGAACGCAGGAAGCGTCCGTGGTCAAACAGAACAACTCTTTGTTCTTGTAAACACCAGTGCCTCCCTCTGGGCTATCTGATTATTCATTTAAAACCACAACCAGTTTTCCATGAGGCTTCCCAGTCACGGCATTGATCAGCCCGTCAGCACGCCATCATTCAAAGACTCCCCTTAGTCCAAAAGCACCATCTCTGTTTTTCTTTCTCTCTGTCGCAATTTTCTTTCCGTCACATCTCTCATTTTCTTTTGTTTCCCCATTTTTTTTTTTTTAAATCTATCTGTTGTTCGTACAATCAGACCGGCTGAGGATGCTGGTTAATAATGAAGTAGGGAGACGGGCACGGGAAGCGGGAGGACAGAGAGAGGAAGAAAGAAAAAGACAAAGTGACGAAAAGACAAAAAGAAAAGGGTCAGAGCTCCGCACATGTTTTAAAAGTTCTCAGCCTCTAAACTAGCGGTGCGCTATTAACAAAACATCAGGGGACATGAACAGAACCAGATAACAGTTGAATATATCGCAAAAGAGGGGCAAAAAGGAAAGTAGAGTGATTAATAACAGCAAGAGCTGCAGAGGCGCATGGTACATCCTAATGAGAGAAGCAGAGGAAAACTTCAAAACCGGGGTGGGGGCTGGGAACTTTGTGGGTGTGGGTTTTAGGAATCTCTTAATTGAAACTTCTCGGTGAGTGACGTTTGAATAGGTGACGACTCGCATTTAACAGCCTCAAGCGGTGCAGCGGGAGAAATCTAATTTTTGATACGAAAGAAAAGGGACCAAAAAAATCCCAGTCAGATCACAGTTATTCCTCCTCATTTAACTGAAGTCTTCTTCTTCTCCCTCTCCATCTTCACACATTCATTTCCCATTGATGCCTGTTACTCTCCTGGAGGAGAGGGGGTCCAGTGGAAATCCCTCTGATGCCATCAGTTTTCTTTGTCAGTGTTCCAGGTCAGATGAATGGCTGCTAAGTGACATATTCCCTTACAGGTTTAAAGCAGCGTGGGTGTGTCTGACTTCATGTATTTTTGCTGTTTTGAGTTTTGGATATGATTGATAACCTGCCTGTATGAAGCCCAGGAGGATTTAACTTCACTGTCCTGTGGTTATATGAAGTTTCTCAACTTTCTCAGAGCCCCACATTAACCCGACTTTCCAGAACAACAACGCCACCATCTTTGTTTTCATTCCCACATCATTTCATTTACCTCTCAGTGCTGGATGGGCAGCAGATCTATGGAAACTGAGGGAGCTTTAACATAAGTATCTACTTCTGAATGTGATCTAAAAGAGTCTCTGTATCACAGATAAAGGAAGACATACAAACTTCCACGCTTCCATCCAGCTGTCTCTGTCTAAGACTGCAAAACCAAGCACTGCTGGTTCTTAGCTGCGACACAAGGAAATGATCCTACACCTCAGCGGTGTGCTGGGTTAAATGTGAGGAGCTCTCTCTCAGGCCGAGACAATGCCAAGCCCGCGGGGAGGGGGGGCTCAGAGCTCGTCCTCATTTATTTTCATATTCGTTTAAAAGTTTCAGGGGAAGGGAGAGGAAGTGAAGGTGCTTGAGGGCTTGTGTGGCACAAAGACACCTTTGTGTTACATCAAAAAAAGAAAAAAAAAGATGCTAGTATGTGAGGTGTGTTCAAAACACAGTGCACACATAATGAGAGCTTTTCCTCTTTTTAAGAAAGTCCTCGTCTATGCACTCAAACACAGCAACAGGCTGTGTGGCACTGAAGCATGATGGCTACAGTCACAACGTAGGTCACGTTCAGACCCCAAAAAGCAAACCTCTTGTTTGAATAGATGATTCACATATCAAAATCCACGCATCCAAGCGTATCCAAGCGCCCCCTGCTCTGTCTTAATGCAGGGCTGTTTTTGCTCTTTACACCTGCTGTGCCTGCTGCCTGGTGCAGCAGCAATATGACATGATTCATTTAGAAAGATTAGCTAATGGTATGATTTTTTTAAGGGCCCCGAAAAGATAATTAAAGATTGAAGCTGGTGTTTCTCTGATACTGGTTGATATGTTTAGGTGTACAACTGAGCCAACTCAGCATGATCTTACTTTTATTTTGTCAGCTATCAGCTGTGTTCCATAAACAATGGACACAATGGACAAAGAGATGTTTGTGGCAGGAGAATGATCATCATATAATGTTGCCATGGATTCAGTCAGTTAGCAGTGGGCTGCAACTTGAACCCTGAACGAGCTAATGTTTGCAGTGCAGTCATGGACATACAGACAGCTGTCACTGGATTACTGTGATACTGAAGGAAAATTGCAAACCTGAGGATCCTCTATCAAGTTACGAGCAGCGTCTTCTATCTATGATCTGTGAGCGGTTATGGATGATTCCTTCGTGACGGGCAATCGGAGATAACGACATCCTTGGAAAGCGTGAGTCACGGTGAAACTAAAAATACGTGTATCATGTCTTTTCAGATATGACTCAGTTCTGAGTGAGCTGAGCTGCGTGTCACAGCCACTGCTGCTGCTGCTTCAGCTACTGACCAGGTTGATAAGTCGTCCAAACCTCCAAACTACTTCCTGCTGTTGTTGCACCTCACTCTTTTACCTCACGCAGCATCTTTGCCTCTCGAGTTACAGTTTTAAAACCCCTGCTCCAGAATAAAACATCCAAAAAACTACTGACTACATCACTTTGAAACTTTCTGTATAAATTCATACTTCCCAGAGGATGACTCCTCACGATTTTGGTGATCACATGACCTTAATTGTCACTTGCCACACAAGAAACATGAGGATTACACAACAAATTTATGCTTTTTCTGTGTCTTTTTTTAATCAGTACCTTAGTATTCTGGGTTGTATAGAACACTGCAGCTTTGTGTGTCTGCAGGCCTAATAACATTCATCACGCATGCAGGTCACCGAGGCTGAGTTTCAAAGCCTTCACTCATCATCTTCACGCCAGCCGGTGCGGAACAAGGTGAAACTCTCATTAGCGGCATTGCCGCAGTTAAACACCTTTCCTTCTCTGCTCCTGTCTCACCTCCACTCTGCTCAACAAGTTTAAAAATACAAACCGAGCGCACCTCATTTACATAACTCACACACACAGACACACACATGCATATGCAGACACCTCAGCACTCCTTAACAGGAGCAGTGTGACAGAGCAGATAATTGGGATGGGAGATGAATAGGGTGTGTGTGAAAGCGATGGAGAGTGAGTGTGGGAGAAAGAGAAAGAGAGAGAGTGCAGCTCCACTCAACTTGTTAGCACTAAAACAGTGTGTGTAAAAGTGTGTGTGTGTGTGTGTGTTGTGGAAGGTCGGTATCTCGGCTGCGAGAACGGATTGAAATAGCATCCCGACGACTCTTTCGGAGGTGGACCGTGTAATTGCTGCAGTTTGTTTGTCTTTCTCAGAAAGCCGCGGCCCTAAATTTCATTTTCAGCCGCGTCATCCTGACGTTTTCCTGTTTTCTACTTCGTCTCCTCTTTATAAGAATAGCGTGTCGCGGATCCCGTTTCAGAGTTGATGGGTAGGCAGCATCCAGCAGTCAGTCACTCCAACAGCAGTGAGGGAGGGAAAACATTTTTGAAGGGATTTTCTGTTTCGGCTTTGTGAGCCTGAAGCATGACTGCCATAAACAAACCACAGAGAGAGGCAGGGACACAGACAGAGGAGGCAAAGAGAGAGGAAGACAGACACATTTAAGAGACAGACAGCAGATGACAGAGAAAAGCAGAAGACAGATAAAGAAACACTGTGATCAGTGGCGGTTATTCACAGGGACTGACTGACCCTCAGTAAGTCACTCACACAATCACGCTCAAACACTTCAGAAGAAAGACGACCAAGAAGGATTTGCAGCCTGACAGTGGACTGCAGAAATGCCAAATCCCTACACGCTCAGTCACTTGACAGCAGTGTCAAAGAGTCGGGCGTAAATCCAGAGCAGGAGTCTGAGGGGAGATATGAAGCTACCTCACTACATCTGACAGACACTACAGTGTGATAATGGACTCATCAATATGTTGTCCTGAAAGCTATACAATGCAGCAGGAAGACACATGAGCAGTCACATGATCAGAAAGGTTGTAAACAAAGCTGCTGCCAGAGGAAAGTTGGATTTTCCAGTTATTTAATCATTAAAAACAATGATGCCTTTAATGTCACAGCATTAAATAATACATGAGTTTGTTTAAACAGCTCTTGCTGTTTGTGAGACACTTATGTTGCATCATTATCCTCACAAAAGACTCTCTGTATTTTCTAATGGGACTTTCTTAGTAACCATTATGTGCATGCAATGCATTTGTAATGTAGCCAACATAGTAACAGTATTACATTTACAGTTTTTTGTGCACTAGATATCCACAATACAAAAAGTCCCAGTCAGCTCTGACTTTTCTCATCCACATCACACCCGGTGTCCTCTCTCCAATCCCCCTGGAAAAGAATCCATTTGCAGCTGATGTGTCCAGACATCCAGTGTTCATTCTGGCCAACATCTGATCATGTGGCTGGTGGTCAAAAACTTTCCACCTCCATGAGGAGAAGAATTTCTCTGTGGGGCTTTTTACTTTTTTTTACTTTATAACAGTATGACAGAGAAGTCATCTACAGTTTGGGTCAAACTGGTTTCTGCTGAGCTGACTGTTGTAAACTGCAGCTGTAGCTGTTGTGTCTCCCGTTGTCCCTCACTTCATTTAAGGCTTAACCATGCTGTGTGCGTCCACCTGCGTGCCACCTCCCCTGTGGACGCGTGCACGCTGTTCACAACAATTAAAGCTTGAGCTGCACTTTTGTCTAAGTTGCCTGAGTTGTCATTGCTTTCTGACACTGGCTCCAAGACAGCAGGAAATGCTGAATGTTACAGTTCTTTGTTAAAACTTCTGCAGTGTGTGTCTGTGTTGTACATCCAGTGTCCTGTTTTCTACTTGAATTTAGGTTCTCTAGTGTTTATAACTGTTTGTTATCCAACTGTCTATGTGTTTAGAAAAGGAAGTGATCATCAACAAGGAGCTCTGGCTGCAGTTATATAACTGAAGGTTTGTTGTTGCATGTGCATGTCTGTGGAGCTGCAAGAAGCAGACAGACAGAGAGACAGACAGACAGACAGACAGCTCAGCACGAGAAGGGAGGGGCTGACAAGCAGAAACAGACACAGATCAATACAAGCACAAGCCTCCAACAAAAACAACAACAACAACAACCACCCCTGGACAGACAGGATGGGTCCAGAATCAGGACTGAAAATGGATTCTACCCCGATTCCACTGTGTCATGAAAAACCCGGCACAGGATTTGGAGCCGTGTCCGGAGCGTGGACTGTGATAAGCAGAGTGGTTCTGCTCTCAGTGTGGGTGTCCACGCCGTGGTCTGAATACACACTGATTTTCGCACTTTCCCTCCTCCCCTCGTCACCTGGCTGCCCCACCCATCCACACACCTGTTCCCACTTCCCATCAGCCCTCCCTTCATTCCCTCATCAGCTTCCCTCTGCTTCTACCGGTTGCCTTCCTTTGTTCCTCGTCGGATCGTCTGCCTGCTTGCGTTCCCGTGTGTAGTTCCCTTTTGTCTGCACCTACCAGCCTGTGTGTGTGGTGTGTTCAGACACCACCACTGTGACAAATCTCACATAATTGCAAAGGGTTATGTTGAGATCGAATAATCACAGAGATTATTTGGTTAAGATCAAAACATCAAGTGCTATAATTTACTCCAGTATTCAGGCTCATATAACAGTTAGAGAGCATCATGGCACAATGACGTACTGTGGACGGCTGGAATAACTAGTAGTATAACTGCTCACTTATTCAGTGTAATGTACACTCATAATCACCATCTCCATCAGTACAACAATAGTGGTGTCACGTTCAGCACTCTGCTGCTCTCACTTTCATTTCTAAAACACAAACAATGTTTTCATTTGCTATTTTTTTTTTCCTTGTAAGTCTTTCTTCTCCTGTTTCATCTCTCTATTTCAGCGTCGACAAAGAAAGAAGCCTGTCAGAGGTGCGAGTGAGAGCTGGGCAAATTTGCTGAATTGACCCAGAATACGAACGTGAAATGATTTAAACTGCTGTGTTGTCAGGATTTCTTTGTATTGTGTGTCCGGTGCCAGGTCTTCGTGAGGTGCTAAAAAGAGCACAGAACACCTCTGTGGATTCAGCCTGTGGCCTGTTCGTTTTCAGTGTGGTAAACGTGTTTCACAGAAGGTCACCCGGAGGATTCGTATGAACCAAGATCTGACAAGATCTGAACTGACACTAGAGAACCTGTCACCACCAAACTCACCAATGAGTGAGCTCACAGTGTGTGTGTGTGTGTGTGTTGCTACACCATATAATAATGTGTTTCATTATTTTGCTATTTTGACACCAGAACATTATTAAAGAGGGACTGTTGGGTGTCTAGTCCATCCGGAGACGTCTTCCGTTCCTCCAGATCATCGCTCATACAGTACATTCACAGTCACAGCTGTGCGGTGCAGCTGCAACAGGCCTTTAATGAATGAATCCATCTATTAGAGTTTCCTTTGGCCTTTCTAATCAGTGCAGAAATCAGAGGCATACAATGCTGCAGGGGTGTGTGACAGTGCAGAGAGACTTACTGTTCATTTACAACAAAGATGCAGTTGTCTTGGGAGGGGACGCCTGACACCGGGTGCTTACAGGTCACCTTTCTCTCATTGTGACTGCAGGGAAAGGAGAGAGAAGGAGGGGAAAAAGAGAGCGTTAAATACAACAACACTTCATCAGTGGAAAAAAATCAAATGAACAGAAAGCCGAAGACAAGGAGACACAGTTCAAGTCAAAATGAGATGTGGGACATGAGTGTCAGATGAAAAAATACCACATCTACATCATAAACCTTTAAAAAACACACAAATTGTAAATCAGCTTCCTGTAGAGACACAGATTAGGCCAGCACTGCAGCACAGCTCAGAACCACACCACAAACACACTCGTTCACACACCTGGAGCAGTGAGTGATGCTGAACTTCAGCATAATGTCCGCTTTGGTCTAAAGGGGGAAAACTGGTCCCTTTCAAAATAAAAGAAAAGTACAAAGTAGAAGAAACTGGAAATAAAAGAAAAGAAAAACCTTCTTCTTCTTCTGGAAAACAGTTTCCCATACCAGTCCACAGCAGACTGGACAGTGAGAGAGTGACTGCAGCAGCACAACAGTCGACTCTCTCTCTCTCTCTCTCTCCCTCCCTCTCTTTCTCTGCCCTAGTTGCACGTCCTGTACCCATTCTCCCTCTTTTCCTTCTATCTTTCAGTTTCAGCTCTTTCCCTGTCTTTTCTCTGTGTTTCAGTTAAAGTATAGAATCTGGAATCTACCACCATCACAGTTATATACTTTTATAGTATTTCTTTGACATAAAGATCATGTGGTAGACCATGACATTTGACTGAAAGCACTGGAAAAGCCCTCAAGAGGATTTAGAGTTAAGTTCTTCCTCTGTCAAAACAAAAATATCACTAAATTTTCCATTTAATAATTAATATTCTATCCCTCCTATTCTGCCTTTGAGTGATGATCTGATGTTATATCATTAGAATTATTCTTCAGAGATTTTTAAATGGAACTCTATTTACTTATGTTTGTAATAAATAAATCTGGTCCACAGAGCTGCAGTAGGAGCTCTGATTGGCCAGCTCTTCTGTCTATATACAGTTTGAGTTTATTAATCCACAGACATTATTAACATGTTACATATCAGTAAATATCACATTATATACATTTATCAGAGATTTTCCATTGTTTGCAACTGATCTGTTTATGAATGGATTATAGTTTAACACTGAAAAAGTCAGTGATTATTTTGCTAACCCACTTACTAACTCTGTAAACCATCTTTAATTCTTCTTTTCCAGCTCATATTTTCCTCCTCTAGTTGGATCATGTCTTTCTCATTCGTTTCTCTCCTCTCTCTGTTCATTTTATCGTCTCTCCCTTTAAGTCTTTCGTTCACCTTCTCTCTTTCTCATGTTCTTCCTCCATTTCTCCCTTGTATTCACCCTTCCTTTATTTTGCTTTGCTCACTTTCTCATACCTACTTCTGCTGCTTTCCCCTCTCATCTCCTGTTTTGGTCTTTTGTCCTCCACCTCTCTTTCCCACTCATTCCTCCTCCTCCTCCCTCTCTTCCTCTCAGTCATATGCTGCCTCACAAGAAAACTGCTGACTGCTTCTCCTCCTCACTTCTCACAAAACAGGAGAGTTTTGTTATCGACCCCGAAAACACGATGACAATGATAATGAAGTTAGGAGGAAACTGTAACACACAGACACACACACAGCTAAGTCTATACGGGACTGTCACTTTACAAGTTGGGGAAGGTGACAAAGAAGTGAATTCTTTTTCTCTTTATAACACACCACTCCAGGTCCCAATGGCATGTTAGCGACACACACACATACACACACACACACACACACACACACACACACACACACCAAAACCTCTTGGACTCAGATGGAAAAATAAGCCCAGAGTCTGTATTACACCCACTCCCTGTCAAATGTGGCCTTTTAGTCTGATTTAAAAGTCTCTGACTAATGAATTACATACACAATTAAGTGACTGCACTTAAAAGATATGGCTGCCACAAGCAAGTGTGTGTAGCTTTACACATTTAACACATTATTTCTGCAGCAGCTTTTTCAGATTGAGCAGTGGGGATGATTCTGGTGTAGTGGCCACATTCTGAAGTTCATTTAATAATATCATAATAAAAACATATTTTACTATAGCAGAATCCATGTATAAACTGCATCACAGAGAGCTTTACATTACAGAATCATAACATTTATAATAGAATGTGGATAAATACAGTAAAATAACTGCAGATCATATAATGCAAAAAGTCATTTTTTGATACACAAAGGGCTGTTCCAGCATCACAAACAGCCAGAAATGATGATGATGATGATGATGATGATGATGATGATAATGTCTCAGTAAAGTGTTTACGTGCCATCACATGTGAGTGTGGACTCTACAGCTCATGCTCTCTGGGTTCACAGATACAGAAAAGCTGAGGAAGCCTGAAAAACTCAGCGAACGCACTCAGTGAGAAACTTGGAATGAATGAGGCGCCATATTGGACGCTGAAGCACCTGCACGCTTTTCACTTTCAGGCTTTACACCCCACTTGATTAAAACTTATTCTGAAAAGTATTTAATTACAAAACTGCAAACTGCCAGTTTAGCTTGAACGGTAATTAGAACAAAGCTGCAGCTGGAAAGTTGGATCCAGTCCAGTTCCTGCAGTCCTCTGACCACTGTGTGTGTGTGTGTTTTCACAATGTCAATGGGGCTCATTAGTGCCAATCACTATTTCACATTATTATGAGAAAGCAGTGACACATAGTGAAAACGTGTATCATACATATTCATGTCAGCCGAACAAAAAGGCGAGCAGATGGATTTTTTTTTTTTTTTTCAACCTCATCTCTGAGACCTGAGTGAGGATCCTTAAATAAACTCCCTGGGTCCTCCAGAGGGTCTGCATGTGCTGGCAGCAGATGGAGGCTGAGCGTGTGCACTGTTTTCACACCCACATCTGGGGACGGCAGATGTGCAGAAGCTGGAGGGAGGGAGGGAGGGAGGGGGTTACTCCTGGTTTTAATCCAACAGGCCGTGCAGCGTCACAGCTGGGATTGCTCTGCCACTCCACTGCCCTACAGCTGCAGGCTGGATACCAAAAAAAATCTACCAGTGACTGTGTCTGTCTTATAAAGTCAAACACACTCACACACGCTGTGACTCCGAAGAAAAGAAAATCAGTCATATCCTGTGATTCTGTGATGGGTCTCTTTAAAATAAATAAATAAATAAATAAATAAATCAAACACAAGCGAAGTTGATGGAACAGAGGCAACAAGGCGCAGCACAGCCCAGGAGCAGCATGTCATCAAAAAACAAAAAACAAAACGCCAAGTCCTGAATAAACCATCACAGCGCTTTTCAACAGGCTTCCAGCTTCAATTTCAAGCAGCATTTCAAACCAGACGTGTCATTACGCTCAGTTTCAGATACGCGGCGAGACAAATCACAGCCGGGCGTCGAGCGAGTAGACTTGATGCAATTTGTGCCTCGTTCAATTTTGACTTCAGTCGCGTCTCTGCTGCTTCACTGCGAGGCCTCACAGAGCTCCGACGAGACAGAGGAGACTTCCTGAGTCACCTTGAGTCATCAGAGACACAGGCTGATTGATTCTATAGACATCCCATAATCACCACACGCATACTGAGACATGAGCACCTTAGAAATGCTGCTTTAATTCCTGATGCCAAAAATCACCTCCTGTGCAGAGCTGATGTTCAGTTTTTCCTGATAAATGAAGGCATGAATGTAGGAATGAATGAATGAATAAATAAACAGTGTTTAAGACTAAAAGGCTTATTGAACATTTAGATGTTCGCTGTCCATGCCGTCTTTTTGTGGATCACTGCTCCACATGAGCTTATACTTAACAGGTCGATTTATTTAATGAAATTTAGTCGCTGCTTCAAAATGTCCTTTGAGTGACTTTTCCTCAAATCAACAAGTGAGAAAAAAACAAAACCAAAACAAACTGTCACACACTGTCAACAACTGTTTTTAAGACACAGGCCATCAGGTCTCTGGAGAGGGTGATAAAAGACAGAAGAGGAAAGAAATGAAGAGGCACAGCGAGGCAGGAGAGAAAGACAGGCAGGAGGTGAGACACAAACTGCAAACGATGGGAGGCCAAGACAGAGAGACCGACAACTAAATGCAATAAACAAAGGGAGGAGAGAGCCAGTTCACAGCAGCTCCCCGCGGTGTGGAGTCAAGCTCCTCCAATTCAGATGTAATGACATCAAAGAATAATGGGATGAGTGGAGGAGGAGGAGGAGGATAATGATGTCTTGGATGGGAGGGGTATTGAAAGGTGCTGTGCCTATGCAAGCCAGAGGGTTTAAACCACAGTACTGTCACATTACTTACACAGGCTGAATCTTCCACTGCCTCGAGGTCTACACATTCAGGAGACCACTGTAAAACTGTGATTCAGGATGAAATGTGTGGAGCAGTGACAGGAACCTGTTGTCTCACAGTGAATTGTTGCCTTGTTTGATCAGATTTTTGAAAGCATTTCTCAAGGTCAGTGGAGCTGAGCTGTGAAATAATACATCTGCACTGTCTATTGTTATCAGCTGGACTTAGTACAGTAAATCCATGTTGTACGCGTGACTTTTTCTGATATGGAATTTTATGCCATTGTTAACAAATACAAAGAAAACTGAGTCAGTGGAAGAGGAAGATGCAGGTTTCCAGGTTTTCTATTTTAGCCTTAAAGATCAAGGTATGCTCCTTTCCCTTTTATACATCTGATACTGTCTTATCCTTGACTAATGTTCAATTCTTATGTCTTTTTAGGACAAGATTAACTATAAATTAAAAAAAAAATTTTAAGCAAAATAGCAGCACTTTAACCTCTTTCATCCATGATATTCCTTTCAGGTTGCTTACTGCCCATATCTATCCTGAGAGGCAAGACTCGGGGCAAAGACAGTCAACAAAGAACTGGTTGTTGATATTGTAACCGTACAATAGTTGATATTGTAAGGTTCAGTAACAGTCATAGTTATGGAAAGAAATCTACACGCCCATCACCCACCTCGACCTCCACACCTTTACCTTCCACCCTGCATCTTCAACATTTAACAATGTTTCTCTGACTTAAAGTGTTTCTGTTGGCTAAACCAACCAACTCCAGACCCTAGTACCAGTCATGTCCTTTGTAGCACCAGCTGCTCAGCAGTATGAGGATGTCACAGTTCGGTTAAAGAAATAAAATCCAAGTCAGCATAATTCCTGAAGTGCTTTCTCCATAATGCATTAGGCAAAGCACATCAGTAAGATACAAAGGATCTATATACAAGGATATATATAATGTATTAGAGGTTTTTCAGCTGAACTTTGTAATTGAATTGGAGTGACTTGAACAATCATATGCTAAAATCCCCAGATAACTCATATTAATATAAGCAATGTCAAAGCCATTAAATGGCCACAACAGGTAAAGATGTTTCTTTTTTTTTTTTTTATCTGACCTGTGAGTCACAGTCACGTCGAGCCTTATAAGCCGCTTTGGATAAAAGTGTCTCCCAAGTGAGTAAATGTAAATGTGAAATAAGAGGAATTCCATTTACTGTTTTGTAAATGGAATTTTAAAACATAAAGTTGGCTCTGCTGTTCAGCAAATGGCACCTGCACTATTCCTCTTTCCCAGCATGCAACACGCACATTAAAAATTCACCACATTTAACATCTGTGCAGAGGGGCTAACCACGTCAGAGCTGAAATACAAAAAAAAAAATCTCTCTGCACACACTGTATAAACAGGACGCAGCAACAGGTTTCAAGGTGGAAGACAAACACACACACCCGTACAGACACACACTCACAATCGTTGAACAATAGCTCAGCTAATTCGGTCCATGTGAAATGTCAGCTAATGTTTAATGTCCTCAGTGTGGACAAACGTGCTTTGCTTTAAAGGCCATGTGAAAAAAGCCACCCTGTGGTCAGATGACTGTGTGTGTGTGTGTGTGTGTGTGTGTGTGTCAGCCATGTAACCCTGCGTCCACAGCCTGGACAGCTCTCCTCTCCTCCCTGCAGAGCGGCTGCCATTCACCGTTTCTCCCTCTAGCCAGGCCACTAACCTTTCAGAAAGGCCACCAGCGCTGACAGCCCTCCCCCCACCCTTCCCTTTCTTCCTCCCTCCATCTCCATCTCTACCCCTCCCTCCCCCAACCCTGGCTCTTGCTTTTCTCCTAATATCTGCTTCTGTCTTTCAACTCGCTGCCCTCTTCCTGACCGCCCTTTCCTCTCATTCTCTCCTTCACCTTCTCAATTAGGTCTCGCTCTGTCTCCCAGCTTTTCAGCCGCTTCTCTCCATCCCCTCTGACCTTTTTAACTCCCTGCATCTCTCCCACTCCTCCCCCTCTCCTCTGCAGTGGCCCTCCCTCTGTCTTGGACTGTACAGTTTTCTAATGTTCAAACACTTTTCCTTTGGGGGAGTAGAGAGAAACACCATCCATCAATCAAATGCTAAATGGTAAAAGTACTGCAGCTTAAAGGCCCTGATTAACAATTCACATTATGATGCAACTACTGTTGGTTGCAGCGCTGCAATCTCTTTCCATATGACCAAATGACACAAGTGTTACATCTGTAACCAGGTTTCTAAGAAGAAGAAGCACTTATCATTATT
The DNA here is from genome assembly GCA_037833715.1 of Toxotes lorentzi. Lineage (NCBI taxonomy): Eukaryota > Metazoa > Chordata > Actinopteri > Toxotidae > Toxotes > Toxotes lorentzi. The sequence continues at coordinate 15,270,585 of JBBMJY010000015.1, read as the reverse complement.
GGGTAAAAGCCTGGTATCTCCAGTTTTATGATATTCATGTTAAGGACAAGTCACTGATAACTTTTATGTTCCATAAATACTAGAGACTTTGAATGTCAGGACATGAATATTTGACATTGATAGTCGACTATGACATAATATAGCAGCCATTTTGGAGGGAGTAGGCACCTGTGTGCATGGGAATCCCTGGATGAGTTCACAGCTTTTTATCGCCTCTGTTTTTTGTCGTAAAACAGACGAACAAGAAAACCGACATCTGATTTGCATTTGTGATTTGTCGAACAAATGAGACCACTCACAGCAGCTGTGGCGCCGCACGAACAAAACCGGTCCCTCTTATCTCTTCACTTCCCTCCTCACTCTACTCTCTTTTCCTCTCCTGAGCTAAAAATAAACAAGGCTTGAAACATTTTTCACCCCCATTTTAACGTCTCAACGTCCACAACAATTTTCACCTAATCAGCTGACTGAGCTACGATCAGGGGGCATGTGCGAGCCCTGCAGTTACACATTTTTGTCCATGAATGAATTCTTCCATGCAAGCGATTGTGGGAATGGTCTGAAAGCATCATGGAATTCATCTGAGAGTGACTCACAAGAAAAAGTAGGGATATTTGCACCATTTCTTCTGAAGAAGTGCAAACTGATGACGCATTTTTCATCAAGTGTGGAGAGCAATTTAGACGTCTGCCGGAGCACTGTTATCAAAGACGTGAAACTATCCGCCTCCAAGAACATAAATTTAGCGGAAAATACTTCACTCCCATTGCCATATTAGACTCCAGTAACAATCCCTCTTAGAAATGTCTAAAAATGCAAATCCCTAACCAAGTCCATGAACAGGGTTCCAAGGGGCAAGAATCACAGATCTAAATATGACTGTTTCTGCAGAACCTCAGTTAATAAATGGTGCCAGGATGTGAAATAAGTAATGATGAATGTCACTGGACTCTAAATGTCTTGAAGCAAATAATTCCACAACTGTAAAATGACACAGGTCCAAAGCTTTGGCAGCAAAGGCTGAAAAATGAAAGCTGAGAATGAGGCTGAGGCTGACAAACAATAGGTGAGGCTGACAAATGATGGAAGAGACTGACAAAGAACAGATTAAGCTGTTAAACTATAGATAAGGCTGACAAGTGATAACTACGGTGCACTGTTAGGGTTGACAAAAAATAGATGAGGGTGAAAAAGTAAAGCTGAGGTTGACAAATAATAGCTGAGGCTGACAATATACATGTAAGGTTAGCACATGATAGCTGAGGCTGACAATATAAGTGAGGTTAGCATATGATAGCTGAGGCTGACGTTAAACATGTGAGGCTAACGTGATAGCTGAGGCTGACAATACACATGAGGCTAACATGTGATAGCTGAGGCTGACAATACACATGAGGCTAACATGTCATAGCTGAGGCTGACAATATACATGTAAGGTTAGCATGTGGCAGCTGAGGCTGACAATATAAGTGAGGCTAGCATATGATAGCTGAGGCTGACAATATATGTGAGGCTAGCATATGATAGCTGACAAGAGCTGCCACTGAGAAATTATAGACGAGGCAGACAAAGTGCAGATCCAAGGTGAGGCTGACAAAGCACTACTTGGTGTGGCAGACGATAACTCAAGCTGACAAAGCGCACAGCTGAGGCTGACAAAGGGATAGGTGAGAGTGACAGACAACTGTGTCTGGCAAATGAGAGCCAAGGGTGATGATAACTGAGTCTTAACCAACAATAGATGAGAAAGTCCAGTTAAAAATGATAAAGCTGAACCTAATGAAGCTGATGAATGTTGAGTTTATCCTTCAGCTTCTAATGATGATAGCTGAGCAAACTGTGCCAACTAATGGTAAGAATCAAGAACAGTAAAGTTACCTTTAACAGCAAAAACCAGATGCTGTATTTGCTTTTTACCAAACTGAAAGTTCATATAACATTAGTACATACATGAGAGATACAGGGGAGTAGCGTTTCTTTATTTCACTAAGCAGTTAATTATCTGATCAGGATACTTCTTCCACCACTGCTCATCTTTCACCATGTGGAAACTCCGGCTTGGCAAGCCTAAGCAGCTCCACCTCAGACACCAACTTGGCTTGTAAAGCTAATGTGCTGTTCCACTCACACAAAGACATCTATGTCAGCTTCTAAACGAACTCAACCTGCAACAAGCCAAAGCTCTTTAGTACAACAAACCGCCTTTGATGCTCAATCAGAAAGCAATTCCCCTCTCATATTATTACCAGAGGAAGAGTTTTAATCAGGTTAGCGAAGAGACATGCTGTGCTGTTGGACAAGTCTGTTTACCCGAAGGTTATGTCTGAGCTGTACGCTGCACAAATACCAATAAGTAGTAGTCCTGCAGCGTGACTCAAGTTCATGGTAATCTTTCAAAATGCCAGGACACAAACTTACAGCACAAGAACACAACTAAAAGGTCTTGACTACTAAAAATGTAACAATACAAGGTAAGACTACATGATTATTTATGGTTTTCTCAAAGTAATATGCACTGACTTGAATTTCAAGAGGAATGGGGAAATTCATCTTGGTGATTTAGAATGAATCATTTAATAAGCCTGAGTCTGTTTTAATTTACATGCAAGAACTTTCTGCCAATGTCTCATGCCAGTATTACAAGCCTACAAGGCAGTGACCTGCCAAGGAACAAAAGATGAAAGTTAGCTCTAAGCTAACTCTGGTGTCACACAAATGAAATTTAACAACTAATAACTAAAAGAACATTTTTGCTGTATTAAAACTGATTTAAGTGACAACATAAAATGTTGCTCGTAAAAAGAAGACAGAATTACAGTCAGCCTCTGCCACTCATCTGAGCTTTAGCTCTTAGCTAATTTTTAGCTAAAAGTTTAAAACTAGCTGGTGAACACAGTGGAGCATTTAGCAGCTAAAGACTATAGCTGATAGGGGGTTGATAAGACCAAAACACAAGAGGGTGAATACTGGACTTACTCTCATCATTCACACAGAGTGAATGTTGCCCCCTGTCTGCTGGATGTATCAACGTAACATTTTATGCTAACATTAGCACATTTATAGAAAAAAAAGGATAAATTGAACTAGAATGGTAGTAAATCCATACTACATTCTAAGAAACAATACCTCTCTGATGTTGTATGAAAAACAAATTGAATGATAACTATTTGTGGAGTATTAGCAATGTTTCTCTTACCCTTATCTCCAACTGTCTCCTGTAGTTTGCCTACTGATCCAGCTCCAGCATCCAAGCTACTAGCTTCTACAGCTGCTTTACCATAGCCATGGTCCAGGTCAGGGACCATGTTTTTTGGGTTTTTGTTTTTTTTTGTCTTTGTTACTACTTTGGTTCAATAACTTATAAGGAGAGAAAAAAAAATATATCTAAACAGTTTAAAAGCAGGTTGTGTTAATGTAACTTCTTGCTCTTCGTGTAGCAGGAGCAGCACAGGTGTAGCTAATCCCATTAATTACAACAGCCACATTCCATTGAAGTGTCCTAGTTCCAGGGCTCTGGTGTTGTGCATGCTGGCTCACTGGTATAGTTTCCATGAACAACTTAATGGAACCAAACCATAATTTCATCAATAATATGACACTTTAAAATGTGATTATTTGCTTTTTTTTGCTGAGATTTTTTTGTTTTTTATTTGCTCCTGCTACATTTTTTGTTTTTCTAAAGCATTAAAACAGATTGACCTTGGCTCTGGAACAAACAATGTCTGCTTTCGTCATGTTAAAAATCCCTCTAAACAAGCAGTAATGAACAGAGTAGCCAGTATACACAAGTACACATGTCGAGCCTCTTAGTGCTTCTCACAAATAACCTTGAGTTATGTAACAGCAAACAACAACCCTGAGGGCTGGAGCCACACATAGCTCTTACTGCTATCACACTCCTGCACCGGCTCTCATGTTGCTATTGGTAACTGCGACAGATGGCTGATGGGATTGCGATTGTGATGAAGGTCCCTGGAGTTAGGCGCTATCACAGCAAGGCGAGCAGTCCACCAAAGAGACAATCCAAAGAAATATTGGAGAGAGGAAATCTGCGAGGAACAGAAGTCATCTCTCTCCTTCTCTCCTCATATCCTCTCCTCCATATGTCTCCACCTATCATCATCACCAGTATCATCATCATCATCATCATGCACTTCGCCTCGACACCCATGACATCTCAGTGCATAAAAAGGCCAGTGATATCATCTTCCTCCTGGCCTTTAGCCCAACAGAACCCACTCATTTTACAGTTTCACATTTGTACACTTCCAGAGAGGCCAGTGGTAGAGGACCACTCAAGACCTGAAATGAATTATCCATTACTGGGAGGATGTGGTGGGTTGAATATGAGCACTTAGCCGCTGGATGGAGTGACACATTATATATAAAGTACTTAAACCTCGCTCACATCAGGGGGCATATATTCAAATGCAGGTTTATGTTATTCACATTTATGATATATTAAAGGCGCCACAAAATAATCACTTAAACATACATAAAGGCTTCTGAGAGTCGGAGAAAGTACTTGCTATATGAATAATAAGATGAGGGAGATGCAGTGGCATCATGTGAGGTAAATTACATTCAAAGTTCAACTGTGATGGATATTAATCCAGCATGGTAACCCTCACTGACAGCCTCGTGGTAACAGCATTCAGTCTAAGTTAGTTAGTTCTGTTGTGTTATTTTTCTTCTTCTGCAGTTTATTTTCAACAGGTGGGAGATATTGTACCTGTCAGAAACTCTTTTAAATCCATGTCTAAATCACTGACTTGTGAACATTACACTGAAAGGTTTTAATTGCCTTCATTTTGTTTGTTCCCTATAAATTTGTCTAACCTGGGGGTTTGTATAAAACCCAGCTTGTGTTCGTTACCCTGTCTGACTTCTTTTTACTAATGTCTTGCTGTTCCCATATACCAGTGATTATAACCTGGTAGGGAACAATGTTATTATTACCAACAGGAATGAGGGCCACAGCTATGAAAACAACACCCAGCTTGAATAAAACAGCAGCTCCACTTGGACAGGAATGAGGTCTTAGTTGGAAGAATCACCACTGGTCTGAGATAATTGGCACTGGTCTGCCTGTTATCCTGATCTCATTCGTTTGTTTGTAGCAGCTGAACTCAGGACCCGTGCTTAATTTGACAGTGATATATTAATATGGAAAAATGCCGCACGCAGCATCTTTGATTCTACCTGGGGAACCGAATATGTGAGGAAATTTAAAAAAAAAAAAAAAAAACAGTAGGAGATCAGGATGTGGAGAAGGGACATGAAGAGAGGCAGTCATGGGATGTGGGAATCTATACATCATGCTATACTGTCATAGTTCTTTAGTAAACTATTTGCACATATAGGGCAAAGGTGCGTGGTCATGCACAGAAAGAGGTCAGACAAACAGGCAGGATATAAGTCTGTTTTCAAAGGGAAATCAAAAATAACTAGTCTGCTGTTCGTCACAGTCTTTTCATAATTTCCTGGTCCTGTCAAAACTTATTCCGGAGTCAGTCTCCATCACAAAACTCTCTTCAGAGCCAGTTTATAGAAAACAGCAGCAGCAGCAGCAGCAGCAGCACATTACGCTGTCGCAGTGGTGGAGACGCTTCATGTCCCGTTCCTTTCTGTGTAATTGGTGAAGCTTTGTCTGACTTCCACAGTATCCATCAGTTCCAGCATCCCCAATCCGTCACTCCCATCCTCACAGCCATTAGGACTATGATGAAGCCGTCCAGGCAGTTGATCTATCAGCCGAGCTGAGCTATCTGATGTGACTGTCAACATCCTGCTGCCGCAGCAGCAGCTCTTCAACTGCCAACTGGAGGTGGTGGCAAAGTCCCAGTGGTATGTACATAAACTGATCAGTTCCTGGCTTTAATGTGGCTGAATGGGCTGAACTACATCTACATTTAATAGATAGAAAACTGATAGATTTTGTGACAAAAACAGCCTTTGTAAGATTCTACAAGTAAAAGATAAGAAAACGGTTAAAGTTCCATATTCTACCTTCACAAAAGTAGATTTTCAGAAATTCCTGTCAACCTATACTGACTCCTAAAATCCCTTATTAGTTACAACTGATGAAGACAAGGCCGTGCTCCAAGACATACATACAAATATCTGGCTCTGATTTAGTTTCATGAAAATGATGAATGTTCTGTGTGAGCAGCCAGTGACAGCGACAGCTCGTCCAGCAGCAGTAATGACATTAGCTGCTGTTAGGAAATTGCACCTCTGAATCATCCAGCTGAAACAGCCCACAAACAGCTCGGAGCCACGGTCGAGCGGCTCGTTTTTATTTTTGCTCACATTCTGAAAGAAAGCCTTGGCGAGTGCATGTGTGAATCTTGCATTGCAATCTCCGCTGCCAACCAATAACCTCTCAGCATATGCCTCACTATACGGCATATTTAGTGTCTGCATACCAGGAAAATATGCACACTCCACACACTCCAAAAAAAACAACCCCACAGCAGCAGCGATAAAGTCCACAGCTTGTTGACTCACCAGAGGAAGTGTATCAGGAGTTAAGGAGGCAGGAAGAGCAGGAGGAGGAGGACGGCTGCTCCTTCCACGGGCTTTGCTCTGGTTGAAGGCGGCAGCGCTGCTTGTGCGAGCGCTGCTGAACAGCCCTCCCTCCCTCGCTTTCTCTCCCCTGCTCTGCCTGCACCACCATTGTTCCAGCCTCAACAGTCAGATGTGTCAACGTGAAGTGCTGGATCCTGCGAGAAAGCCCCACGAGGCTGGCCGGCGAAGACGAGCCGGCCCGAGCCAAGCAGGCATGTCTGCTCAGATGTCAAGAGAGAAAAGAGTATGGATTCTATGCGGAGCAGCACTGCCTTTCATGGGCATGACACGGGGACTGTCAGTTTATTTCAATCTGAGTTCATCTCTTTGGTTCACTAAATGATCAGCAAATTCATTGCTTTGACACCAAACCTGTTAGCTAATGTTAGCAACTGAGCCATTAGCAAACAGAGCTCTTAGCACATACAAACAGTAAAGCACTTCTCATGTTATTTTACTTCATCCTCTGGGGACCATGAATGCCCCAGAGGAAAATCTCAATCCACCGAAGACTTACTGAGATATGGACCAAAGTGGTGGACGACCAACCAGCGCTGCCATCCACAGGGCCACACTGCTAGCATGGCCGATTAAAGCAGATTTAACCATAGCAGTGGCAGAGCAGTCCCTAGATCCTTTCAAGATCCAGTACCTCATCAAGTGTTGGTCAGAGTATTATATTGATCTGACAGTGGAACTGTATCAGTGGTTAGGGGGCTGAAAAAGCAATTAAGTCCCATCAGATAATGATTCTCAGAGGCTAATTTAATGGTATACAGACAGACCAGCCACTGGACTGACGTCCCAATCTTCATGGCCCACGGCTCGTACAACAAAAACTTCCATCCACAAGTGTTTGGCAGCGTGGTAGCTCAAGGGAACAGCTACACAGCAACTTGGCAACAAACCCACGACAAAGCTGCAACAGTTGTACTACCTAACAGTCTATATACATCACGTGGAGTTTCTGCAAACTAATAACAAGCGGCCCAGAGTTAACCTCTCCTGTCCTCCAGTGTGGAACATCAAAACTCATTTACATCCAAAGAGGATTATGAGAGATTAAAAATTGCAGCTCAGGTGTGAAGATTGGTGAGAGTTTTGTGATGTAGGCCCGGGCTGCAGAGCTTCTGTTCGTGTTTGAAGAGGGGAAACCAGCTGTGAAGCTCTGGGTGTATTTTTCCTCTCTCAAACATCTCCTCTAACTTTCCGGCAGGAAATGGAGGGGGGACACTTTTCTGGGCGATGATTACGCTTTGATACCGTTCCTCCCAATGCGAGTCCTGCGTAAGAGCCTTCATTTGTTTCTGCAGTTTAAAGAATCCTTTTCAGTTGTGAAATGAATGTCTAGCTCTTAAAGCCCTGTGATTCTACCAGCTCTTGCTCCTTCATGCCGCACCATTCTACTGTCACTTATTTCCAGAACAAGAAGTCGTGGGTGTGTCGCCTTTAAAATTCAAACGCTGTATCACTCACTAAACATGTATAATGTCTGCTGCAAGCTGAAACCTTACAAACAAGCAAGATAGGTAACCTACTGCCTCTACACAAACCCTTAGATCACACACTCTATAAAGTGGAAATGAAGGCTGAACATTAACATTCTTTTAAGCGAGTTTTGTTCGAGCGTTGTACTATCTAATACACTTTCAAAGGCTTTTCCAGTCTGCTCAGTTTGACTGTGATCAAAGCCATCCCATCTGAGAGTGGTTATATCATCTCCTTCTGCTAACTTGCTATAAGCAGTATTTATTAGGGACCTACTTTCTTAGACAAAGCTAAAGAACAAGATGATGACAGAAAGATCATTAGGAAAAAATTTGCATTAAATCATTTTAAAAAAGAGTGAAAAACCCTCATAGGAACAGGTCCGTAGAGGCCGAGGTGGCTTGGAACTATATTTTCAGTTGTTAGAGTATCAAAGTATAACTAATCTCAGTATTAGAAGATGCACAGACTCTCACAGGAAAACTGAAAAGCTGAATAAATTGATTTAAAGAAGGCAGAGCAGCAGATGTAGCTGATGTAGCTGTGAGCTTGGTTTATGGATTTGTTGTGAACCTGTTCTAGCAACTTGAAAATAAGAGCCAAAAAAAAAAAAGGTATGAGGAAAAACTCAACTTTATGCAAATGTCCTCTGCTAGCTTGGATATATGTAGATAAAGGAATAAGATTTCTGCAGCATTTGGGCTTCATCATCTTGGTGCAGACCACCCTGGTTTGAGGAACATATCACCAATCAGTGAAGGAGGCAGAACGAGAGGCGGTAAACACAGAGCGTGCTGGAGAGGTATACGCTGCACTGTTCAGCGACCAAAATAGTCGGATATTTGGGACAAGTAATGTCGCGTTCCATTTCTTCAAGACTGTGGTAAAAGGCGAGCTCTTGAGAAGCTGTTCCATCAATAAAAGTTGCACTTGGGGGCTCAGAGGCCGGTCTAATGTAATGAGTCTGGGGCCTTTGAAAGAGTACCATGCACTTAAGCTACGGTGCTACGGTGGATGGAGCACATGTGGTGCATTAGGAAAAAAAAAGAAAAAAAAAGTCTGGAGCCACAGCGTTCGGTGGTGGGAGGAAATAGCAGGTAGAGGGGACATCAAGAGTGAAAACACATTAGCTGAGATACTGGCGTTCAAATGTACATGAAGAGCAAAGGGGGGCATGTGTGTTTGTGTTGGGGGGACAAATATGGCACAGCAACATTTTCACATATACAGTGACACAAACACACTTACTGTAATGCAGCCTTGCTAGTAGGGCTTTTATTTTTTTATGCTCCCCTTTCTTCCAGGGAAGAGCTAGTCTTGCAAAGCCAGCTAATGGTGCTATTAAACAGGGTTATGGAGTTGCTGACCTGTGTTAACCCCCACCCCAACCTGCCAACTTAGTGGACAACTATTTAAAATAGGTGTTACAAGGTTTTACAAGGAAAGGCAAATGAACACAGACTGGACAAACGGTCCAGTTGTCAAATTTCTGCAAATAAAGTAAAAGGACACACACCCTGGATCTGAAAGCACCATAAAAATGACACCCATTGACTCCTGGGAGTGTCCCAGTACACCTGCAGCCCTGTGCTGGTCCTGTCCTCTGAGGCCTCTTCCCTGACAGCAGACACAACGTGAGGAAGGACTTGACTCACCCAATATCTACATGCTGCCCCTAGCTCAGATCATTGAACATCACAACATCTCTTACCACACCTATGCAGACAACACACAACTTTATATTTCAGATGTGCCAGAATTTTCTTCAGCTCAGTGCAGATAAGACAGAATTGATTGTTTTTGGCTCCAAAAACGAAAGGTCCAAGATCAGTGCTCACCTTGGCTCCGTGTCACTGAAGGTCACAAATCAAGCCAGAAATCTGGGTGTAATTCTTGACTCAGACCTGAATTTCACCAACCATGTAAAAGCTATCTAAGTCTGCCTATTACCACCTGAAAAACATTGCTAGGATCAAGGGTTTTCTATCCAAACAAGATGGACCAAAATATCTCATGGACTTATTGGTTCCTTATGAAGCATCCAGACCCCTGAGATCATCAGGGACAGGCCTA
>JBBMJY010000015.1:15240596-15259209 GCA_037833715.1 Toxotes lorentzi | reverse complement strand
TATCCAACTTCATATTGAGATCTGATGTATCTAATGCGTTTCTTTAAAGTGCTCCTTTAATTTTTGTGAGCAGTGTAATTAATTTGCCATTTGGGGAAGAAGAAGGATATTAGAATTGGTTTTGTGCCTGAGAGAGAAGGAAGTGGGCAGAAAGGAGCTCTGCGCAGGGAAATTAGAGATCAGGACTAATGTGTAGAAGGCTGCAGTGCTCCAGCTCTGTGAGTGTACACATGTTGGACAGAGAAGATGGGGGAAATGGATCATCTTCCACATCCAGGAAGAGCAGATGTGTGGTCATAAAGATAAAACAATGATAATGACAATATATAAAAACCAGCAGGAAAAACACCATGACCTTCACTGGCAACAAGAAGAGAACTATATTTTATAATTTTTTATAAAGGCCTCCTGTAAATGTTGCCTCGCTACTCTTCTAAAATTTAAAACCCAGATCTCAGCTCTGTTTAAATCTAGTTACCCCTCGGGAACATACTGAACTTAGGAAGACCGCCTTCCTCTGCTCTGAAGCTGCTAAATGGAGTGAACTACAGAGGACTTGAAACCTTGACTGTCTCAGCCTACTGGCCATTTTTAAACTTTTAACTCTGAATCTATTTGGTGACGTCTGTGATTGTCTCTGATGCTGTATGTATTTTTTGCATCTCTCCCCCTAAACTCAGGTCCCACTCGCAACAGAGGCTCTTGATCTCAATGAGATTACCTGATTAAATAAAGTTATAAGCTGCAGGGCTTCATACAAATGCAGGGCTTCATACAAATGTATTGCAATTGCATAATGTTCTTTATGGGACCCTGTGAGCCTGGCAAACACCCACATCTGTCCCACAAGTACATGTCCCCAGTGTCAAATCCAAACTTTGTGTTAGAAATCTGTCTCCAAGCCTGGACCCAGATAACCCCGGTGACATCACCATGACATCACCAAGGTTCTTTTCCAGACCAGAGAAAATGAATGAATGAAGAGCAAGCGGCTCGATATGGGACCAGCACCTACTGATCCCATCCTGTCAGGGAGCCGTTACGTCACACCCTCCAGTGTGTGCTGCTAGCTGATGACGGCTAATTAGCAGCCCATAAGTTCACTGCAGCCACACACATCTTTGCAGCTGTTTGAAAAAACCCACAACAACCTCTGACACTTCCTTTGTGTTGCTTGGCAACAAAGGCAGGATCAGCTTGTGTGTACAAAAGGATTCACGACTGCATGTTGATGCCTTCCTGGGAGCTGGTCTGAGAGCAGTAATTTGACAGCTCCACGGAGGTGGAGAGGGAGAGAGGAGGAGAGGAGAGGAGGAAAAAGGGAAGACGGTGGATGGATGGGGATTAAATTCCTGCAAAGTCGGTGTGAAAACAAATCCGTTCATCAGTCTGAATAATAATTACGATGCTGTGGGCGGAACATTGTGCTGCCGGTAGAGCGAGCGTGCCGGGAAGACGCGTGTCACTCATTCATGTGCATCTGTGGACAGACGTGATGTTTCAATAATGTGACACTTTCTGTTTACACGAGGCGAATCCTTGTAAAAAAAAGTCAGTTGTATTTTTGTGTCACGAAACCAGCTCGCCCGCATTCAGCCCAAATATGCACCTTGAGGCACCGACAGTCATCTGCCATGAAATCCATTTCCTACCACGGGCTGAAGACAGTGAATTGGAAATAAATGGAATAATATTGCAATATCATTACCACGTTCATTTAAAACACTTTGAACAAAATGCACTTCCACAAAGCACTTTAACCAGTTTCAAGCAGCATTTTGGGACAAAGAGGCAATTTCACGCGCTCGCTCTGAAATTTATCTCATGGCACGACCAAATGTGCCGCCTCGAGGTCCGATTGGTATTTTGTGCCGGAGTTGATTTCGTAATGTTTAATTCATGCGTGAAACTTCATGCCAGGAGACAGGCTAAATGCATTTTTGTTGCCAAGGAGACTTTGTTTCTTTGCCTGTTTGTTTCTTTAAGGCACAACATTGTCATAGAGTCACAACACATCATAGGGAGGAGGTGGTGAAGCTGCATCGGTCAACAGAGTGTGTGGGTCAGGGTTAGTTTCTTTTAACAGTGACCACAACCTTTCTCTACACTTTACTCCATAGTGTAACCCAAACCAATCAGTACCCATGGTGTTATTTATTATTTTAGAAGACACTGGACCACATGTTTTATAAGAACAGCCAAAAGCACTGTTTTCATTCACTAATCACTTCCAATCAGATTGGTTTGATGTTGAGATACTGTCAGTCGTTGCAGGATTTTCACATTAAAAGCCTACCAGAAAAGGGAAGTATCTGAGACTTCGGATTTGAAAGTTATTGGATTTTTAGCAAAAAGAGAAAAATGGAAGCAAGTGGAAATAATCAGTGAATGAAAAGTGTATTTCTGGTCGTTCTCTGGTGGTGAAACTGAGAACAGCAGTGAGGTGAGTGTAACATGACTCTGCTGTCGTACTGATGGAATTACAGCTGTGAAGATGTACTGAAAAGACAAGCGGTAAAATAGAGGAGGTGAGAAGTTTGCATTATGCAGAGAACAGAGGAAACTAGGAATAAAAGACTCACTTATTCAGGTTTGTCAGGCCCAGCTGATCAAATAAATCTTTTTTTTTTTTTTTGACTATCCCTCCCTCTCTCTGTGATTCTCTACAATCTTCTCTCGTTGCCTCTTCCTCTGTCCCCCCTCTCTCCCCCCTCCTGCAGAACGCAGTCCCAGATGTTGTCATTTTAACATTAAACTGTGTTTTATATTCGTTGCAGTTGCCCTGAAGAAAACACTTTTCTCATTTTGCTCCCTTTATACTTTTAAATGAGCTTCTCTCTCCTCTTTTGGCCTGCTTTCTCCTCCTCCTCTCTCTCTCTCTCTCTCCCCTCTTCACTTGTGTGTGCATCAGTCTGTTTCTGTGTGTGTGTTTTCCAGCCCGCCCCACACTCCCAGCCTCTGCTCTCCAGCAGCATCCTGGGAGGTTTGCCGTCGGAGCCGGAGCGGCAGTATTTTTAAACCTGCCTGCTGCCCAGAGAGGGAGGATCTGAGCACACGGATTCATCTGCACACGACTCGTTCGAGTCCGCTGAGGAATTCCAAACTACCTCCCACCTTCCACCAGCTGCAAATAAAGACCGAGCTGCGAACACAACTTCATAAGAAATGTTTTAAACGCCTGACATCACTGTGAAGTGAAGTCATCAGCCTTACACAGCTATTTAAAGCAGAGAGGTGCTGACTACTCTCAGCAATTTAGCACATTTTCCCACATTACGCACTGTGTAAATTGTTGTTTTTGCTGCACATTTATCCCTCTAAGAGACAAATACACTGCGTGAAAGCCTTCAGGCGTCTAATCACCCGGCCAGCTTCCTGCTCTGCTTTATTTCCTGAAAGTGCTGCTTCAATCATTTCCCCCTTTTTGTTGCATTTATGCATTACTGTTGACATGTGACAGTTTCTTGTATCCAATACTTTAACAAGCAGTGGAAGTTTTTTTTTAAGGTCACTGCACAGCACGGTCCGGATATACCGTGTATGTATGCTAAATGATACATGCGCACAAAAACCATGCATAAGCCATTTCCCCATACATAAACCGGCATTTATAAAAACATCATGTGTGGTGAGGATGTGCTCACACACACAGCTTCACACACATGCTTTTCTAGGGTAGGCTGAGTGTGATGTAGTGCAGCGCACTTTAAATCTGTTAGGTGAGCCGTTTACTCATTTCCCTGATTCTCTCTAATTCAGTCTATAACAGATCTATATGATATATAATGTGCAAGTCCAGTGGCCATTTAAAAACTATAGACTTTTAATCAGTTTCTTTTGTGTATTCATTATAATTATACCTATTATTTAAAATGCAGGCAATTTATTTTCCCGCTTCATGCACAATCCTTTATTGTGAAGCCATTTGTAAGTGCTGTTTCACTAAGGGCGGTAAACCGATGATGTTTCCAGTGTTTGGTGATGGTGACTGAGACGTCACTGCTGATGGTAGCTGACAGTATATGTCATGAATAAAGGATATGGGTTATGTACTATAAATAGATACAGCTGTGCTTAAAGATGATGTGTAACAGTCACGTCTTCTTTAGGTGTGTTCTCAGTAAAACGAGGGTCTTGTGTTGTGTGGTCCGCGTTGGTGCATTAACTTTAATGTACTCTGAGCAGTATTCCAGATAGCAGATGTACTGCTTTAGCCCAAGCAGAGGGGTTTCATATATCAGTATCTTTGGTATTCATCTCTCAGGAAGCAGCGTAGGCCCTCTCACTGGCACTGAGAGCGTTTTTCTACATTAACATTTGTGTCTTTAGGTGTTAAAAGTGACTTGAATTTGGTTGTGCTTTCACAGGAAGTGTTGACTAGTGCTTCCATGTTATTGGCTGAGAGGCTCGTCTCTGATCGTAAAGGCTGACCCATACCAACATTGTTGACATTTCTGGTCATGTGACCTCCTACATGGCTTTTGCATCAGATCTGTCTTCCGGCTGAGATGACTACTGCTTAGATGGAAAGCCACTCTGTGAATGGTCCTTATCAGCGAGCACACATCAAATCTTGCAGACACAGCTTAGGTTTTTTTTTTTTTTGTTCATTTGAATTGGTTTTGACTGTGAAGGCCGCAGCATTTAATTCACACCGGTTTTTTTTATATTCACCAAATCCAACTTGATCTGCGTGTCTCCACTCATTCATTCTTCTTGAGTGCTGTAGAACTAATAGTACTCGTGTATGAGTAAGATTTATTCAAGTAACCCTTCATTTAAAATAACAAGCTCTTCAAAGAAAAATCATCCTCTGGTTCACTGAAGCCTAAAAACAAAGCAGCCTCTGTTAGCTTGTGGAAAGTTGGCATTTCAAAGTTTTTACCTGCTAGCCAGACCTGCGGACATGTAACTGATGAAAAAGGGTGAAATAAAAAGGTCCTTTCATGCAGCAGCATCCTGGCCATGTGAATAATCTTGTGAAGTACTTCCTCCACTTTGATGCTTGCGTGTGCACGATGACGTAGCTGGCTGAGCCCGTGCGTGTGCAGCGGCCGGAGTAATAAGCAGAGCACTCTACCTGGTATTTGTTACGCATTTCCTCGTGCCTCCCGGGGGGACTACTGAGAAATCAAATCTACGTGAGCGAAGAGCCGAGTGTTGATGCAATGTTTTTCACCACAGCGCGTCGAGGTCAGAGACAGCCATCGGTCCGGTCTGCGAGGCCTTCCCTAGTTACTGTCACATGATGAGCCCCGGTCACAAGTGGCCACTCAGCTAAACTGCCCTTTGAGTTACAACACACACACACACACACACACACACACACACACACACACACACACACACACACACAAGGACAGGCAGGGACATGTCCGCCCTGCTGTAGCATTGTAATATAGAATGGCACATGGTTAGATATGGCAGAGTGGAGGGGCGGCCTGTGTCCTCCAGCCTGACATATCATCTCAGTGCTTCACCTACCTCTGAGCCACACACACACACACATGTGCATGACATAAATCACCCATTACAAACTCAATGAAACACACACACACACACATTTCAGGCCCTGTCCATCATCCTGCTGCCTGTTACAGCTGCTCTCTTACATCCTCAGAGGAAACACGCTGATCAGCCACAATGTTAAATCCAGTTACTGGTGTTGATGTTGTGCTGAATGGCGTATCTGAGTTTATTTGAAGAGGTGCATTACAAACATCACTGAGGCTTGAAACTTGTTTCCAATCCATGATCCATAATCTATAATCTGTCACAGTGAGCAGGTTCTTTTCCTCAAACTCATCATAGTGTGCAGTTGTGACTTGAAGAGGCTTCATTGGTGGTGCGTTCATGAAGCTCCGACATCTGAGATTTGACACCGGGCAGCTAAAGGGGCACATGGTTAAACTGGGCGACCACAACGTTACAACCAATGGCTCATTGATTATCTTGTTCCAATGGCACCTGTCAGAGGTGGGAGATGTTAGGCAGCAGGTGAAGGAAAAATGGACAACTCTGACAAGGGGACAACTGTGATGACTGGACGACTGGGTCAGAGGATCTCTAAAACTGAAGGTCTCGTGAGGTGGTCCCGGTATGACGGAGTTAGTAGCTACCAAAAGCGGTCCAAGGAAGGACAACAGGTAAACCAGTAACAGGGTCATGGGCATGCAGGGCTCACTGAAGCCCGTGAGGAGCAAGGTTGGCCCAGTGTGGTCTGAACCCTCTGAAGAGCTACTGTAGCACAAACTACCGAACAGTCAGAACACACAGTGTGTTGCAGGACTGGGACACTGGACTGAGTCCAATGCTGAAACCTGTCTTAAATGTACTTACAATGGGCACTGAAGAGTCAGGACTGGACCAGTCCTGAGTGATGAATTAACGATCTGAAGCAACCTTCAAAACATCTCTCTAAAAGTTTGCTTTCATATCGTGCTGACATGAACTGAAACCAGAGAGACGGAACTCTGCCTGAAAGCCAAGCGACATGTGCTGGAGGATGATTAGCAGATATTATTTAATCTGTAACCGTCAATTACTCCAAATCATCAGGAGCTTTTCGCTCATATTAAAACTTTTATTAGCATTTAATCTGGGGCAATGACCCCAATATTTGAAAGCTTATGACAGTAATAAAAACATCTTCCAAAGGATTTTTAGCAGTGACAATGATGTGTCTCTGTGCAACCAGTGCTGCAGCCGGTTTCTGGAGGCGTCAGCAGGACTTGAATTTCTCTTTCTTTAACCCATATAAAGCTTTTGCTCCCTCCACCACCCCCCTTTTCCATCTGTGCACTACCTACCAAGCCACTTTTTCCCTACTTTTCTTCTTAAGTAATGCCAGAGATAATTATGTAATCATATTGGCGGGACATCTTCATTAAACCTTTGTCTAATTGAGGAGTTGAATTAGTGGACCAGGTTGCAGGGACAAACCAGAGGAGGAGAGGAGCGAGGGATGAGATAATGAACGAGGGGAAGGGAAAGGAAGTGATTACCTCCAGAGTGAGCAGTGAGCATGTGCTGACCTCAATCACTAACTAAAGATTAAGGTGCTGGGCTTCAGGGAGATGATGCAGATGATGCATTTTATTTCTTTTTTAAGCGGGTTTTTAATTTGGTTTCCTTTTAGGATACAGTTAGGGATGGACACTTAAAAAAACAAAAAAACACCACGATCGACTCTAAATATTGGTCCAGTTCTTTATCAGTTTCCCTCATTGATAGAAGATGTATCAGGCTAATTTTTCTGGTTGAATCCAGGTGTTTGTATATGTTTGATTATGAAGTTGATGTCTGGTAATTCAGCTCGGCTGAGTAAGCTTTCAGCACCCATATTCTACACTCCCAGCTCAGAGGTGGTGGCGGAGAGCGGGGATGTGGGCAGATGGAAAGACAGGTAGACAGATAGCACAGTGGATTAGAACACGGCTCACCTGCATCTCTACTGCTCCCTTTCAAAGACAACATTTAGAGCTGCTCGGTTCCTACAGCTCTCTCTGCCTCTGTATGTGTGTGTGTGTCGTAAATGATGTGGCATAACCAAATCCCTCTTCACCTCTGTGCATCTCCTCCCTTCCGCCTCCTTGTCTCGGGCCCGCTCCAGCATCCGCCCTGTTTCTCAAGTCGAGTTCTGAACAAAATGTTTCGAACGCAGCTCAGAATCTCTCAGGTGTTTCTCCTATCAGCCGAGGACGGCGAACAGCTTGCTCTGCTATCTGCCTCCTCCTTATCATGCCCTCTACGCGGCCGGATGAGCTGCAGGACCTGAAAAGATCTGCGCTACAGCCGTCACTTCTGAATATCAGCCTGAGCAGAAACCTGAGCAGCATTTCATATCATCAGGCTGCCGGCAACGTGTTAGCAACACCAAAGGTCCGGGAGAGGTTCATGTCTGTATACAAACACATATGAGTTTCTATTAAGGCTGTTTGACTCCATTTATCCAAGTGGGGCTGGACAACAAGCTCCTGTGAGTCAAAAGCAAGATCATCATAATCCTAATGAGATTATGTTAAAATGTATATATCTTTTAAAGAAGTCTGACTGGAGCTGAGGTTAGCTTAAATAATCCTGAAATCATCAAAGTGCCTGGGTTTCACCTGAGCTAGCTATAGCTAAATGAGGACATCCAAGAAGTCCACTTCCTGTTTTTCCACAGAAACTACATTATGACATTTATTTTACCAGACAGCACGAGTATTAGAGGACAATCTGATCACTATCCTTAAGAATCACCCAGAAAATGGTACATGCTAACTTTAGCCACGTTTAGCCTACGTATGTGTACTGTATGCATGAGATGGTGCAGCTGAACTATTCAGACATGTCTAGTAGGTCATTTAAATTCTCATAATCTGCTTCTGAGCCTTTGGCAGCAACTGAAGACGTATGTGATGATGTCAACACACAACTTTGTTATCAGTCTTTAAAAAAAAAGTCTGAATCCTTCTGAGATATGTGTATTTAGACCACAGGACCATCAGATACACGCTGAATACACCCAGCAGTTTTATCAGGCCACCAAGCTTAAACACACACGCTCATTCAGTTACCCAGAGGGCTTTGCTGTCCAGTGCACTGTTACATCTGCAACACTGAAGCACCTCCGGACAGGTTTTTTTTTTTCCCCCCACAAAGCTGCTGTCACTATTCATACTAACAGCTACACACACACACACACACACACACACACAATCACCTGGGCTGAAAACAAGTCAGATTATTTTACTACACTATGAGCAGAATATTTCAGGACACGCGATCACACTGAATCTCGCCAAAGCACAGAACATGGTGGTTGGAGCAGGAAGGTCAGTGGTGTGAAAATGGGAAGCAAAGCTGGAGGAGAGCAGTCAACTTTCCTCTGGGGAAAATAAAGCCCGGGCTGCAACGGAGATGGATCCAAACCGACCCAACGTGCCAGCGTGCGTCTCATCTCAGTGAGATAATGATGTCATTCATCAAGCTCCACTCGGAGGGATGAGGCTCCTCGTCTATATTTCTGACGTTAATCTGTGCGATTATCTCGACGGCAGTCTGAACGAGAATCACAGAAAGAGCTCTCTTTTACAAAAAAAAGCCGGCACTCCCATCACGTACGCTGACTGAACTGCTGAGAACCTGGCCAACCTTGAAGGCAGCGCAGAGCAGTTTGAAGATTCTGAACATACAGTGTGGAGTCCACGCTGTCGAGGATCACTTCTGTGCAGACAAACAGATTTTACTGGTCTGCCATATACAGCGATCAAACACAACATTGACACCTGTTGTCACCAAATGCTGAATTATGTTTTCTATAAACGTGATGAGGTTATTATTAACAAAATAGTATAACAAAAATAATAAAACAAAAAACTTAACTCTTAACTTAAGTTGATTGCAACTGACTTGAGACAGAGATCACGTACCTAAACAGTGCTGCTGTCTCTTCCCGACAGTAACTGTACAGCACAATGCAAATATGTCAGTGTCCTGGTGAGAGCGAAGGGATGTAGTCTGCCGTGGACAATCCAGTCCCAGCGTGGCTTGAATATTAAAGCAACCTTTCCCCTGGCTCTATCATTAGTCTCTCCATCTTTGGAAGCAGTCCACCATGAAAGCAGCAGAGAACTTAATTACAGCGGCTCAGAGAAGGTGTACACTCTGCAGCTCTGTGTTGTAACTTTGCTGCCTGTTTTTTTTTTTTTAATTAAAGTTATAATGCAACTCTAAAGCACATTCATTTTGGTGAGCGTGGATCCTCTTATATCCGAGTTCTGGGAGCCATCCTGCAAATAGTTCTAAGGTCAAACTTTGAATTTTCTCCTGCCACGTGCTTTGTCTGAACTCTTAGAACCAGCAGTAGCATCTGTACTAGCTTAATGATTTGCGTGATTGCACTTCCTGTAGCACTCGACAACTTGACAACTGTCAGGCTAAGCAGAGAAAACCTAATTAAAAAGAAATGTCTCAGGTACGCTAACATCTAATGACAGTCATTCATAATGGATGCTACCACTGTGACTTACACAACATTAACAATGCGGTCTGATTCTGAAATCCAAAACTTGAGCTGCTTTAAAAACAGAATCTTACAAAAGTCTTTGCGTAAAATAAAGCTACTTTTCAGGGTCTTAACACAAAGTTTAACACATTTTTGAATTAAATCCAGAAGGAAAAAAAAAAAACAAGCCTTGACATTCTGTTCACATTACTGGAGTTATAAACAGATTAGCTGCATGTTGCACACCAATACACAACCGAGACAGTAAATATCAAAATGTGAATCACATAAGGAAAAAGCCTCAGACAGCAGATACACAGATGAAAGCATCAGATATCTCCAGTATCAGCCCGTGGTCCACAGCACACTGTGTCCCTGCAGCGTCACAGAGGAGACGCGGAGGAAAGCAGCTGTTGTGCTGTGGACGGATAACAAACAGTGAGCTACACAAAGCCAGGACGTGTCAGGAGCTTACCATGACCACGGGGCGCGCTGGGAACCTTGGCCAGGAGGAGGACAACAGAGGTGTTTACACCTGCTGCAGATGTCTGTCTCTACAGCCCTCTGCTTGTGTTTAACCAAGAAGTGGATGACTGCTATTGGTCTGCTCTGCGTGTAGCTCTCTCCCTCTCTTTCTGTCACACATGCACTCACACTCTCACACACACACACTTGACATTGAAAGCAGCAGCAGAGCGTTGCCAAACTGGGTCAGTTTGTAGCCAGTTTCTAGAAGAGGCTGAGGGATGTTTAAACTCAGCTACTGATGACATTCTGAGAAAAAAAAAAAAAAAAATGCAGCCGTGATGCTTTTGCTGCTACAGCTGCTGCAGGCGTCACCGAGGCGGCCGCTCTCCTGCTGTTACACGGCTGGCTGGCATGCGAGCACAGTGACAGAACGCAGCATAATTAAGAGGGAGCAGATACACACTGAGAAGGTTTTCATACAGGAAGATGAAATTAATTTAATAAATAAGCAGTTCACATCCAGTGAATAACTTTAAATTGTACAAAGTTAAGTGGTAAACTGCCTGAGGTAAAAAGTCACTACTTCACAGGCTTATCACCCAGGGGGGTCCACAAGGACATGGTGGCAGCAGCAGAGGGGAGTGTGCATGGGGAAGAAGTGGGTGCTGCTGAATTCAAACGCAGCAGAAGGAATACGAAAGGCTGGTCACCGTCACCACACAGGAGAGCACCGATAAGATCTGTGACATGATCGTAACACAGCTGTACACTGCCACAGAGCTGCGTACCTCCCAATGCTCCTTGGGCCTGATGAGAAGCGGAGTCAGGTGGATCCACTACATCCACCACGTCTAACCAGAGACCAAAGTGATCCTCAGTTAAATGTCCTCCACTTTAAACACCCAGGCGTCTTCTGCTTATGGTGCTTTTGAGTGCCTTTTTGTGTTCATGTTTTTTAGAGTCTAACAAAGTAACAGTAAACAATAACACAACAAAATCCAAAATAATCAAAGAGTGAGGTCATTTTAATATTTTTCTCACTCTGATAGTTGAACGGTGACAATCACACTGATGAAAGCATTAGCTACTCAGTTCTTCTGCACTGTAAAGCATTAAATACTGTATACAGCAAAGCATGAGGCAGCGTGGTGACAGAACGCACAACGACAACGAGGGAAGAGAGACAACGATGTACAGCGTGTATGTAGAAGTGGACATGTTTTCTAAATACGGAGACAGTGTGTGGACAGAGGGGGGTAAGAGGAAAAGAGGGAGACGTGGACTGTGTGCATCTTCATCTACGGAAAGAAAGAGATAGAAAGCGAGTGAGGGCACTGTGCTGTGCCTGCCACAAGCGCTCCTACTTCAGGCTGCTGTTGTCATGGTTACCCATCTCCACACATACTATAGCACACATGGGCAGACCTGCATGCGCCAACACACACACACTCAAACTTGCACGCACAATGTTTGCATACCAAACAGTAAAAAGAAGAAGTAAAGACAAACAGGGATGGAGAGATTAAATAATGAAAAAAAAAAAACAGTGTATGCTCCAGTGATGGAGGGAGTGGGAAGAAAAGACGAACTGCCAGGGCGAATCCACCCGCTCATCCATCTCCTCATTCGTCCATCAAGCCATCCTCCCATCAGTCCATCAAATCGGAGACAATCCAAAAGCACCAAACAAGGGCTACACACAAGAAGCACACACACTCTCTCACACACTCACACACACACACACACACACACACACACACACACACAGTCTATCCAAGAAAGTGTGTACTGCTCGTGTTTATTTAAATAAGTGACGGGGAACCTTGAGATGTGACAGTGGGGATGCAGTGTGACATTCACATGGCTTAGACCCACAGACAGAGATGGATTATGTCACAGGGGAGGGAGGAGAGGGGTGCGCAGTGGGCTGGTGGTGGGGGCAGCTCTAGTTCATGACTAATGCAATAAATTAACTGGGAAGAATATCCCTTTAGTTACAGGCCGAGGCCACAAGCTTCAAACACACACACACACTTGTACACAAATGTGACTTCACTTGAAAAAGCTAAATAAAAGCAGCAGCTCTACTTCAAACAATGCCACAATTTCTCTACCAACGCCCCCCCCACACACACACACACACCTCCCAGCATGCACCTGGGCTGAGACACATTTAAATGAAATGTCTTACCTTGTGAGGAGGATTGACGGAGACGTACAGTAGATGGACATGGTAAAAAAAAGACAGAGAGAGTGTTAGCTGTTGTGTGTACATTTAACAATATGGACATTATTCCTGACTCTCATTGTCAGGACTGAGCCTTCTGCACTCCTCAGCATCAGTTAAACCTCTTCAACCTCTGAAGCTGAAGTTAACAGCAAATCATGTACATTGCAGCTTCAGCTGAACTTCAAATATAATGTACACTGAATGAGAGCTGTGGATTTGTCCCCTGACTGATCCTCTACCTCTCTGACATGGTCTGAACATAAACTGAAGCTGTCTGAAGGTAACTGAAGGTGGGACCTATTGCAGTGGTTTGCAAGACCTTACACAGATGTGTCTTTTTATTGTGTCCACACTAGGACTGATCACAAACCAAGCTCAACACCACCCCCTAACACGCTGCCAGGCAACTGCAGCCTGACAGCTCGGCCTGATGAGCTCTGCCAAACATGTGGACTGCAGATTCGTATTCAGCTGCTTATCTGTGACTGTGATGATCCAGGCTGATGTGGATTTGGATTTCTCTCCTTTCTCAGTTACACCCTTTCCACCCTGACATCGGTGAAGAAGACGAGACAAGCTGTCCAGCTTCGCTTTCAACATTCAGACAAAGGTCTGAGCTGCATTCATACACTGAGACCAGTTTCAAGATAATAACAGCATGGGCAGTACATCCTCCGTCCCCCTACAGTGTCTCAATATGACCTGACTACAGTTTCATTCCAAACCCAAGTTCTCTCAGCGGGACAGACACACAGAAGCAATGGAGCTTTGTCCCCCTCTTGTGGCCACAAACTAACATGACCACTACCCGTTTATCCAGCATGTAAACAATCATTCAGTCCAAGGATTCCCAAGTATTTCAACGTAAACACACACACACACACACACACACACACACACACACAGAGGGCAGTGAATAAAAATAGCTTTAAAGGTTTGAAGGTAAGTGTGTGATGTGTTGCTGCAGAGAAGATGCAGCCAGAACAAGAACCAAGAACCACACGTCCAGCGGTCAGTCCCCACATCACAGGGAGGACCGACTCAACAGGATCCCTCGATGATGTCATCAGGGTTAAAGGCTTGTGCACTAAGCAGGCATTGTGGGAAATGTAGGAAACAGTAGGGTTTTTGGACCAGAAGTCAGGATGTGTCAGCTGCTGCTGCTTCATTTTTAGACGGCTCGGTTCTGAGGCTTTGTGGGAGTGCAGAGCTAAATTGCTGGCGTACCCCTTTAATGGCTGTGGTGCTCGACCACCTGAGCCACGCTCTCTCATGCATTCTGGTAAACACATCAAGAAATCATGCACACGGAGACACACTCATTTACCAAAAAGGACAGAATAAAAGACGTCCTCGTGAGGAAGGAATAAAACACAGTGGTCCTAATATCGATTCCTCTAAAAACCAAGAATAATGCAGAAGAATAAGTACATGTACAGCTTTAATTGACAGCTTTAGAGTTGTTGAACTGACTTAGGCTACCAGTCTGTAGCCTAAGCTATACTACGCCCTGGCTTTTTACACAAACATGCCTTCCTGGTGGATCAATCTGTTACATGACTGCTGTATTTCCGCTGTTAATGATCATCGTGTCCTAAGACACGTCCTTTAAAATGGATTAATCTATGACTCCACCAGGACTACCTGGACTGGATTCACTGGTACCTTAAACTACACACCTCCATTAATGCAGACCAGCGTCTTTAACACAGGGCTGTTTTCAGTCTGACTCCCCATCAACCACGTCCTGACTCAAACTCTGTGCTTCACACACACAGACAGTCGATCTTCTGATCTCACTGTTGGAAAGACAGTGAAAAAAGTGTGTTTCCCCTGACAACATTTTGCTCTGCATCACTTCATATTACTGAGCCAGTCTCACTGTCTGACTGAGAAATGCGAAGTGAAGTTAATATTCTGAATCGTCTCTCTTGTTCCGTCTCAGACGATGCTGATGGACAACTCTAATCTAAAGGTCTGATTTGCAACAAGAATCTCTAAGACAGACATGATTAATGACATGATATTAAGGTGATATAAATGTGAGGCGGTCCAGGTTTAGAGTAGTAAGAGTGATGTCGAGCTGAGGCCCATTGCGATGATGATTCAGCTGCTCACTGCCAAGGAGTGACCTTGTTAATGCTCCAAGGAGCAGGACGCCTCCTGAAGGCTCTCACACACTCAGAGCTGCTGTGTAGTTAAGACACAGCTCTCCCTCCTGAGCAATGTTCAGAGAACAGAGACAGAGAGAGAGAGATCGGGGGAGAAAAGTTTGGACAACTTTCATCTAAACCCTGCCACACTGTGTCCCCTCCCAGGTTACACCAGCACTACTAATGCTCCCCGACTGGGGGTTAAAGTGGGACAGAAGGATCTTCATCACCTTTGACTAATAAGAAAATAAGCATGTCAAGTTTCCATCCAAATTAAGCACAAATTTTAAATGAATTTCCAGAAAATCGGCAACAGAAAACGTGAATTTATTTCAGTCCACTGCTGTCACCTGGATATTAGGAGCTATGGCACGAGGACGAACAGCTGGTGGAGCTAATTCTCCAGATTGGTGCCATTAAACCGCTGCAGAAGAAGAGGACACAATCAGGTGACGTCATCAAAAAGAGCTCAACTCAAACGATGGGAGACGAGGTTAAAAAGCCACGTGTGGAAATGTGACGTTCAAGCCACATGCTTTAACATATAATCATCATTCATCTACCTTTCCACTTTTCACTTTTTGTTTTTAATGATAAACTTTTAAACTTCACAGATTTGTGCAAAGTGTTTGTTATATTTCATCAAAAAAAAGACGGAAAAATGAGTAAAGATCAAAAGTAAAAGGCACAAGAAGGAAAAGAAATAAGGGCAGAAATGAATGAATGACAAAGAAAGAAAGAAAAAAGATACTACAGGGTATTACAGAGGAATGTTTTCTCTGAAGAGGTTATTCCCACCACAAGAAAGCATGCAGAACAAGAGATAAAAAAAAGCACACAGATAGATGAAAGAGGGAAGAGGCATACAAAAATAAAAGCCTCTGAAAAGAGACTTTTATTTCTGTACGCCAGACAGAATAACAAGTGGGAGTGCAGAGTACAAAAAGAGGGATCAACATGACCGGTGGAGGGGAAGGAAGGGGGTGATGTGAGGAGGAGACGGAGGGTGGGATATCCCTCCTCCTCCTCCTCCTCCTCCCCTCTGAGTGTGTGATGCGTTGCAGCCAAGCACGCAGCCCTCATTATGGGCCCGTAATTAAAAGAAGACAAGGAGTGGAAAAGTGCCTAATACTCCTGGCTGTGTCCCGGGAGAGCTCCCGGATCAAAGCCTGCCCAGACACGCTGCTGCACACGCACGCCCAGCGCCGACAGCACCCACAGCAGCAGCCCACCACTCCGCCAGAGCCCCCCCCCCCCACCGATGGCTGCGATTAGTACGAGGAGGAGGAGGAGGGGAGAGAGGGATGAGACAGAGGAAGAGACAAAGAGATGAGAGGGAGCGAGAGGGTGGATGTCTCACTGCTTCTCCGTGGAGAAATCAGAGAGGTTTTCATGTCCTGATAAAACCAAAACAACGAGCTAAAAGATGCTAAAATGCTGTGCAGAGCTGGGAAGAGCTGTAAAAAGCAGCACAGCTGGAACATTTGAATCCATTCTGGGTTAGAGTTTCTGTGATCCCTGCTGCAGGTCAGCAGCATCTGATAATGTTTAAAATTCAATGAGCTCAAAGGTCAGCAAGGTCACGGTAGCACTGGTTCGACAACACACAAATTTACATGTCAAAGTAGAACTGGATCTGTGTTTTCAGGAAAATTAATCCCATCAGGTTCACTCTCCCCTTGCTGTTTACTTTCTCTCTGCAGTGGGAAATATTCTCTCAATTTTAGCAGAGAAATAAATGTATAAATTTAGTCTAAATCTACTTTTTTCCACTTTAGGTTCATTAATCAACAGCTCATGAACACAAAGCCAAACATTGACATATATTAGCAATGCAAACATAAATGGCTGAGTGAAGGGATGTCGTTGTTGTTGTTCTGTTTGTGAGGTTTGTTGTAAATCTACACGGCGCTGCTTCCTTCATTAAATGATTAATGACTCTCCACAAAACCCAAAGACCAAAACCAAAAGTTTGGTTCACTGCAAAGATCTTATAGAAAGTCTGTCTTTACTGGAGCGGAGTGCTATTTATCAGCTCCAGCAGACAGATGGGCAGACGGACAAAAACAGTCATTTACACAGTCTATTAAACATGGTAAACAGAATCGCTTGTATTAAACGTGGAGCTGCTGCTGCTCTGTGCCGGCACAGAACGCAGACAAACAGCAGAAGCTAATGTGCGTGTCGGTGAGGTTAACAGTTAATGCAAGTGTTTACATTCTGCATTAAAAGATAATTCCACTTACAATCACAATAACTGGGGTCTTTTTTTTTTTTTTTTTAGTTTTTGTTGAGGTCATCGTTCTTACTTGCTTGTTTCCAACATTTAATCATCCAACTGCTCGTCTGCTCGTGGTGCCACAGTGTTATAACACCCAACACAAATGACGGTCAAAGCTACACAAAGAAGTTGTAACAGATCGGAACAATCCTCTAAAATAAATGATATTCACATTAAAGACTCCACGTGTTATGGAAACCAGCAGCAGCACTCCTGGTTAAAGTCATTCCTCTCTGTTTGACTGATGCACTGACTGTTCTTTGGCTTCCCAGCACAACATTGTCATCAAGACAAATGCCCTCCAGCTCATTCCATTTGGCGAATAAGGTGGTTGAGATTCTGACATGTACTTATACAAAATAAATGGTTGAGAGTATTATTCCCACTCAGCGTGACAAAGGCTGTAACGTTGTTCTGTAACGCAGTTATTTCCCAGAACAGCTCCTGAGGGCAGACAGAGGAGGAAGAGGAGGAAGCAAACGAGACGACTCGATCCAATTCCCACATCTATCAGCAGCCGCATCAGCTGAGGGAGGGCAAAAACACTCCATCACACATCACCAAACAGTTCCCCTACTGGCCACAAGGTGCTGACAAAAAAAAAAAAAAAGAAGTCTATTTACTCTAACAGGAAAAGCATCTAATGCTGGTCTAAAATAGATCAGCCAGGCCTGATCAATCACAAATTCAGTGTTTCCACAAATCATTTACCACCATCAGTGTTCAGTGCCACAGCATTCCCCGGCCTTTCACAGATTCACAGATACCCTACGCTCAGGTATGTGAATGGGTACAGAGAGAGAAAAGGTTGGACTGTGGAGAACACAGTGGGACATGCAGAGGTTCCCCAGGGCCCCCAAAAGCCCCAGGTTCACCCCATGTCTAATTCATTTTTGGCAACTTTATCTTTTAGTCAATGTCACCATTGAAATTTTATATGAGTTAGCAGCATAGAATTCAGTCTGAAGCTTCCTGTAAACCCAAATGACAAACTAGAAAACAGCTCAGCGCAGTATAAACAAGGCTCCCTGTGTTTACAACTAAAACACCAGTGAATAGCCATGTCTGCTGGAGTGTGTGGTCCTACACTCACAGTTAATAACAGCCTCAGGGCCCAGACACATTAACATACTGTGTGCCTGTGGGGTGTGTGTGTGTGTGTGTGTGTGTGTGTGTGTGTGTGTGTGTGTGTGTGTGTGTGGGACTGAATTATGTGAAGTGCACAAACCACAGACATGGAAGACAAAATGTATAAATGCCTGGGTTGTCAGTTAAGGATGGTCTGTTTACTGTGCAGGAACATCTGAAAGGATGAAGGAAGGACGAGAGGAGAGGAGGGGAGAGGAGAGGAGAGGAGAGGAGAGGAGAGGAGAGGAGAGGAGAGGAGAGGAGAGGAGAGGAGGGGAGAGGAGAGGAGAGAAGAGAACAGGAAAGACCGGGAGAGGACAAGACCGAAACCTAGCAACCAGACTCCACCCAGCGCGGAACGG
>JBBMJY010000015.1:15223765-15233846 GCA_037833715.1 Toxotes lorentzi | reverse complement strand
CACACACACACACACACACACACACACACACACACACACACACACACACACACACACACACACACACACAAACACCTATAAAGACACAAACAGGGCAGCTGTATTTTTGCAGTGAGGTCATAGTGGTGTTGTACTGGGCTGCATCATAGGTGTTTTGAGTATTTTGCTCCCCTCGTGTAGTTAAATAGGGTGGACAAAAAATGAGAAACACCTCTAAATATAACGCAGTCCAGTAAAACACATAGAAACAGAAAGATTTCTAGAACCGCCAACTAAAACTGAACATTATGACCTTTGTGGCAGTAGAAATTCATGGCAGAGCTGTTGTACTGAACTACAACAGACTGCACAGGTGTGTGTGATAAAGTGGCCACTGAGGCCAGGAATCACAGGTCACACAGCCAACACTCTCTCTCTCTCTCTGTTTCTCTCTCTGCTAGACAATATGACACAGCGATTTCTACTGCCTCTGTTGACATATGTGCATGTGTGTGCATTCTGCTGCGCTGTCGGGAGAACTGGCTCGACCGGCTGGCCTAAGACCAGCATCTGTGTGTGTGTGTGTGTGTGTGTGTGTGAGAGAGGGAGAGAAAAATGACTGGCTGGCTGAGCACCTTTGAGAGATTTCAATTAGTGTTGGCCAACACTGCACAAGTCTCTCTCTCTCACACACACACACAAACGTCGACCACAAGCAGCAGTTGTGCACATTCAATTACAAAATCATGGCGCCGGCCCGACCTGTCAAGTGTTTTCAGCCACGCCTGGCTTCCACACTGCATCAGCTCCTTCTGCCTCATTCTCCACAGCACCTTTTAAACTGAGGCAGAATAGCAAACAGCATCCTGCTGCTGATCTGCTGCTGACTGAACAGTCAGGGACCAAATCAAGTATTGCACTGACAGCTGCCATTTCAGACAGGTGCATTACTGTCAATAATCCAGCAGTCAAAGCAGAGGCAGGGGAGGGATACTGGCAGGCAGAGATGTATAGAAAAGGTCAACACAGGTCACGCTGTCAGTGCTGAGATCAAAGAGTTGTACTCACGTCATGTTTCTTTTGTGTGAGTGCGTTACCATGCGTTCACGCTGATGCTTAGATTTAAAATCCCCCCCCTCTCTCCTCACTGCAGAAATCTCGGTGTCATCTCTGACAGACGTGTGAAATCATTGGTCCAATCTTGTTCCCTGCTTTTCAAAAAGTCAGTCTTTTTGCCTGGAAAGCACTCATTGCACTGTTATGCATGTTTGTGTTACAGATTATTGTAACGTTCATTCCTGTCTGCGTCAGGTGTCACAGCTTCATTTCAAGACGCTGCTGCAAGACTGCTCTCAAGATCAGCATACAACCCTAATGTATGTGTCTATGTGTTGCTTGCCTGTATGATATCTAGCCTCTTTTATTATATTATATTATTTATTTATTTATTTAACAGATAACATGCAATACAAGGTCATTCGTATATTTTTCAGTTGACTGAACATGGCTGCCACAACGCAGTGGGGAAAGCGTTAATAATAAATAATAAATTATATTTCACCAGTTTATTTATGTATTATTTTAATCGGACCCTAATCTGAAACAAATAATGGGTTAGTTGATTCACAGGAAATGAAACTATTTGACAGTCATGTAGCAAAAATGCTAAACATTCAGTTTTCCAGCTCCTCATTGGTGAAGTCCAAGACTGAACTTTTCTCTCTCTCTAACTCTCTTTCTTCTATTTGTGGCATTTTTTTATACGTACAACTGAGTGCGACTGGGTCCGGAACTTGTTTTTGACCTTTAAGCACATTATAACTTTTTAAAACATTTTTATGCATTTAAGTAATGAAGCAGTGGTAGGTGTGTGTGTGTGTGTATACAGCTCTTTGGTTAGCAGAGGTGACATAATGCTCATGTGGAAGAGTTAAGCTGCAGAACTAAACCTCATTTTAAGCCTCGCCCATCTCAAACCATCCTTGTCCCACTATTTGTTTTCTTCTTTGTATTCTTTTTTGTTTTTTCATTCCTTTCTTTTGTCCTTGTTCTTACCTCTTTCTATCCTTCCTTTAATTTTCTATGATCTGCAGGTTACACCCTTGACTCTTTTTTGCTTTTGCTTTTTCCATCTTCCCTTCTCTCTCTCTCTCTCTCTCTCTCTCTTTCTCTCTCTCTCTCTCTCCGTATCATAAAACCATCTCTGAGTGGTTCCTCCTGAGGTTAGGAACCAAAAGGCAAACAGAACATGGTCCAAAAACAAGTGGGGACTGGTTCTCCTGTTACACCTCTGACCTGCAGCAGCCCAGATGGAGAAGATAAATACACACATCGTGACACACAAAAAGACATCGTCTACAAGGCTGATGTCACTAAGTTAACATGAGGACACTCCCAGATGACACACACACACACACATTCCTGCTCCAGCCCTGGATTCAGGGTCATGTGGAGAGCTGTGTGCTCAGAGGAGAATATTTGAAAACCTCGAGAAATGTTTTGGAATGGAAGATGAGCCGTTCCTGCGGCCGCCTGCGGGAGAGACAATACAAAACCCAACTGGCCACAGATGGAAAAGTCAATAATCATGTTTATTAAGCGTTTATTTTTTCTGCTGATAGAGTAATATCTGCAAGGTCGTCGCGGTCAGGCCATCAATGCTAAGCGAGAGAAAAACAGACAGAAAGTGACAGACAGTCAGGCTGGCTCAGCCTCACTCCTCCAGAGTTTATCTCCTCCAGAGCTCGGATCAGTTACCAAGAGACTGGCTGATGTTTGGTGTCTTGTCTTCTCCGTCCTCGCCTCTGAGATCGGGCGCCAAAACTCTGGCACGGTCTCAAGGACAGCGATGGAATACACAACACCTGGTCTTTCACAGGAGCTGAGGAGCAGCTGAATACCAACCAAGTGACGAGGAGGACCCAGGAGATCAGACCAAGACAGCAGGCTATTTTAGATGGCTACTACTGTACAGTACATCGCACTAATGATGCAGGCTCCCCAACACATCATGTCCGCTTCTACTGTTTGTTCACAGCTTGCATGGGAGAGCAGCAAGAACACAAATCAGTACATGCAGATGCATGGTTTACACACATGGTATACACACAGAACATCCCAGCTACCAAACAAAATGGCCACAATCAGCTGAGGTGAAAATGGGCTGTGCAGTTGTATAAGAGTTTAAGTAGATCACAGACACGTCTGACACACAGTGGATGATGGATTCTAGACTTAAACTCGTATCAAAAGTGAGACTGTGGCATGTACGTTAGGACAGAACATTTCCAGCTATTTCCCATCAAAGTCGTTAGCACTGAACTAGCCTGTCGTATTAGCATATCACGTTTTCCCCCATGGTACTGTGAACTTGGGACTGGTAGTTTGTCAAGCAGTCACATGACAAGTACCCAGCAGAGGGACTAATATATTAGATGGCTGACCAGAGTCCGTGACAGCAGGGTGTGAGAACAGGAAACGGATCCATGACTCCAGCAGATGTCAGACTTTGGGATGGAGTGTATGCTTGTCTGTGATCCCAAATCAGCACTGGGCTGTTCCCAACAGAGGCTTAAACCAGGATATGGAGATGGTTATCTGATAGCAGAGCAGCGCCTTGGGCCATGGTGATTTGTCCTGGGAGCCACCCATGGGTGTTCCAGAGGACTTAATTAGGCTGTGACTGTTGGCTGTTAAACAGACCGCAGAATGAAGGGCTGTTCTTGTACGGAAATTCTGCCAGCACCACGTTTCCCTCTGAAGCTCACAGACCTGTATATTCCTCTACCTGTGGCCTTTTCAGGTTAGCTGTTTAAGCTTGGGTGAGCACCCCGACAGCAGATACTAGGACTCATTTAGTTTTTTCCCAGCTGGTTTGATACCCCAGCACCAGCATCCGGTCACAAGCCGACTTAAGCAGCGATCAAGATGAATTTCTTGATGTGACAAGATGATAGAGACAAAGTGAGCCCCCGCCCCCCTCTGAAGTATACTAAACTGAATCCCTAACTGACATCATGGTTGGTTGCTCAGCCCAGAGCATCAATGTGCTAATGTGTTATTTTGGTGAGGTGAAGGGTCACCAAAATTTTAGGAACCCTCTCTGGTCATGTGGATCATAAATATCTAAAGCAAACTTCGTGACAATTTGAGCCAGTAACTGGAACAAAAGCTACAAATCTTTCATCCATCCATCTGTCATCTTTACCCCTGACCCTCTTAAGGGTTAGGGAGGGGCTGGAGCCAATCCCAGCCGACACTGGGCGAGAGGCAGGGTACACCCTGAACAGGTCTCCAGTCTATCACAGGTCTGACCTATATATAGACAAACAACCATTAATAATCACACTCACACCTATGGACAAATTAAATTAGTTTAGTTAATTTAATCTGCATGTTTTTGGACTGTGGGAGGAAGCTGGAGAACCCAGAGGGAGTCCACGTGAGCTCTGACCCAGATTCGAACCCAGAACCTTCTTGCTGTGAGGCGAGACGGTTCTTCCACCCCTACAAACCTTTCATTCAGACAGCTGGGATATTACTCGTGGCCTTAAATCATGTCTGGAAAAACCTTATCCATGGTCATCCAGAAACACTTTAACAAACTTATACTTTGTATTTTAGGCGAGGTGACACTGAACAATGGCTCCAACACCACAGCAAACACCGGTCCTGGATAAACTCCCAAATCACGTACCGAAGTATCACATTCACAACCATGACTTTGTGCAAGGCTAGCATGTAGCAAGGGCGTTTGGTCAGAGATAATTGAGCTATTCTGTTGCCTTCCTGTGCGTGACCCCTGAAGGAGAGCTGGCCTCCGACACGAAGCAAATACAGCTCTGATACAAGCATGATGAATAAAGCCGTCGTGTGTTGCTGTTCTATTCATATTCCACACCACCCAGCCATTCAGCACAATGCTTAGGAGACCTGTATCACAAAAAGAGGATATAATTCAAAGTTATTATTAGAAAGACAAAAGGAGGGCATGTGACTCTCACTCTTTCTCTTCCTCTGTATCACACACACATGAAATAAAATCTTGCTGCCAAAGTTTCTGTGCGCGGGGGAAAAAGGCTAAACAACCAAAAAAAAAAAAAAAAAAAAACACACAAACACATCCTCTTTTTTATGGGTTTTATCCTTTCAAGCCCAAACACTTCACTGTCTTCTCTCACACGGTGCTGAGTGGGAGGATGAAGCCAGTCTTTCAGGTTCAACGTCAACACAAACACACACACACACTGTGCAATCTCAGTTTGGCTGCAACCACCTGACAAACACACAATCCAGCACACACACACACACAGTGCTGCACCGCAAATCCATGGGGCCGCCCTGCAGCATGCCTTGAGTAGGCCCCGTTTTTTTTCTTCTCCCTCACCAGCTCATTCTCTATTCACTTTAATATGTCTATGATCATAACTACTCTTTACTTGCTTGGGGATGAATACAGCACATTGTCGTCTCACTGCTTTGTTGATCATCGCGATGTGAATAAATGAATAGGAGATACAACTGAAATAAGCTTCTTTAATATGAGAGACTATTTGATCATATTCAAGTAATCACAGTACTCACAGACTGGAATAAGTATTTGAACATCTTGCACATATTGTGAAGGGAGGGGGGGGCACAGGGAGCAGGGGGGAGCTGACTTTGAAACAGAACTTTAAAGCAAATACGTAAAACTATGAGGGAAATTTGACCATTTACAATTCTGTGACAACTGAGCAATCGTTAGAACTGAGGAAGACCATGTGATGTGACTGAAAGCTCTGAAGCCAAAAGCTTCTAACACACACAGACACACACAGCTGGAGCAGCCTCACCATGCTGCTGCAAACACTTACAGTCCATGTGACCAAAATAAAAGAGTCATCATTTCAGCAAAGTAGGTCTGAGCACCAAAGCCCATCAGTCAACCTGATAGAAAACAAAACAGGAAACACACAGGTACATAAAAACTGAATGTCTTACCTGGTGAGGACATTTGATCGAGTCATACAGTAGTTGGACATGGAAAGAAAAGACAGAAGGATAATCTGTTAGCTTTCATGTTTAGTAGTAATAACAGTCAAACATGGAGCAGGTCAGTCTGTATATATGACAACACGGACACTAATTCTGCCTTCATCTATTTTTAACAATGAAATTCAGCAACAGAGAAATAAAAGACTTATGTATATATTCATGGGAGAGCTCTGCATCTCACAGCATCAGAACCTCCAAATTCACTTCAAAGCTACTCATCACACAGAACAAAGGTTTCAACAAGGTCCTGTTTCGAGTCCACTAACATATGTTACAAAGTCGTCACTGTCCAGCTGAAACAGGACAAAACTGAAACTGTAGTTTGAGTTCTTTTCCCACACTACTCACAACAAGTTAAATGATAAAATGTTTTAGAAACCTTAGAGATCTAGTTTATGTAGAAAATAGTTTGTATAACATTGAGCCCTGAAAAACCTCACAAGTAACCTTTAATCATTTATAAACGCTTTTTTATCTGAACATAAAATATTGAGACATATTCTCCACAGAGCTATTAAACTACAGCATGAAACGCATCTGATGCCATATTGTTCTTCAGTAGTAAGCTATTGTTAGAATCAAATGCTTGTTCGAGATCAAGAAATAGCCCG
The DNA here is from genome assembly GCA_037833715.1 of Toxotes lorentzi. NCBI lineage: Eukaryota > Metazoa > Chordata > Actinopteri > Toxotidae > Toxotes > Toxotes lorentzi. Next base: position 15,227,220 of record JBBMJY010000015.1, on the reverse strand, counting down.
TTTTTTGGATGCAGTTTTTATATTTCCCTTACATTTTTTCCATCACTTACAGTTTAAACAACATGGGTTGTTTCAAGTGCATGGCCAAATGACAAATTCTTTTTTTTTTTTTAATGACAACTGTGTTTTCTTTAGTCTAATGTTGGCACTAAGCTAAGTTTCTAACCTACACAGTAAGTAAAACAAAGCAAAATTAGGGATCACATTCGTTTCAACACCAGTGTGTGTGTCTGTAAGGGGATCCAAAGCATAAAGACATTGTTACAAACCAAGACAACATGCAGAGGCACGCTGCAGCAGCACCACTGGAGGGGTCAAGACAATTACACTGGGTATGGCTTACAGCAGAGCAGCAGAATGCACCTCTACCCTTCTCCCTGTAATTGTGGAAAGCTGAGGGGAGGTGTAAGGAGCAGGGATGATGGGAGCTGAGAGGAGAGGGGTGTGCTCCGGGCTGCCCTGTCAGTCAGCTTCAATCCCGGCTTGATAATGCTGCTGCCCTCGACGGGGACGGGAATGTCCATTCCTCCAGAGGAATGGACATTTCCACCAGCGAAAACCTCTGAGTCACTCCCACTGAATCAAACTACCCCAAGTCAATTTACACTGCTGGGACGATCAGTTCATGTAGTGTGGTTTAAGTGCCCAGCTGGGAAAATTAGATTAGCTACTGAATGAAGGCCTGAGAGTCATTAAAGGGGTAAATGGTTACACATTCTGAAGTGTATGACATGTGAAATGAAAGGTATAGTCATCCCAACTGCATTAATGTCTTTTCTTTAAACAACACGATCCCCATAGAATATATAACAATTGCCATGCTTATTTTAGCCAGCTAGCATGCTAACATTTGCTATTTTAAACAAGTATCTGAGGCTGAGGATGTGCAGGATTTGGTCACAGACCACGGGACAAATTGAAATTTTGTTAATATGTTAAGTGAAAAGTCAGAGGATCACCAGCGTTATTCCAATTCATCCTGAGGGGGAAAAGAATATGCTTACCAGATTTCCTCCTCAGTTTTGCACACTGACGATACACGGTCTAGCCATGTGCTCGGCTTTGACCTGATCTTGTCCACTAAATAGAGCTGAACGCATTTCTGCTGTAATTCACCTTCTCCACCACTGTCTCCAGCCCAGAGCAGGTAAAGCAGTTTGTCCTCACTTCGTGTCATTATGCAGCGCTTTAAAAGCATGCATAGCCACAGGCTGTCGGATTTCAACATCCATCTTCTTTTACTCATAAATCCTGCTATTTCGGGGCTGTAATGCCTGAGATTATGTTCTCACTCTTTAACCACACTGTAGTTTAAGTGGAACTGGATCAGGGTGCATTTTCATTCTAAATGAACTGATGCATTAGATCAAACTGTTTTTCTTCAGTTTGAACTTCAGCAGAAATTTCACAGTCACAGAGAGACAAACTGTCTGAGAAGAAAAATCCTGGAAAATCAACACATTTTGTCAGCTGAGCATGAAGGTTTAATTTAGTTTAGCTTTTTAAATTTGTTTGTCAGGGACCATATAATAAAAAAAAGAAGAAACATGTCATACAAAGAGAAAAGATACCACACAGGTAGACACAAACAGTAGGTTAAGGGGTTATGGAAGGAGTGTAGCCCACACAACCACAGTCAATAGTCATTTCTCTCTCTTTCTGTGTGTGTGTGTGTGTCTAATGACAGGGTTGGTCAGCCTCTAGCTGTGGACTGTGACTGAGGACTGTGGAACACATAAGAAGCACACAAACAAACCACAGGACTGCAGGCGCACGCGCACACACACACACAATCTCATACACACACACACACACAGCAAAAACTGCTTATATAACCCCGTATCTATAGTACTGTAAACATTATGGCAACACCTCAAGGAAATTGTAATTTGATTACAGAAAAACAATCTGTCCAGTTCACTCACACGCGCACACACACACACACACACAAATCTTTGTTTTCATTGCATCTCCAGCTGCCACTGTAATATCCAACAGATTCATGTGACACTGTATTCATTCTCTTTCAGGGACCATGGAGAATACTTGAGATACAGTGAGAATAAAGTAGTGAGACATAGAGAGCTGGATCATCTTTAATGCTGCAGATGATGAATGTGGGAGAGCTTCAGTCTGACCTGTGTATATGTCTGTGACTTTACTCAGTTTTGAACATATCATCCTCACAGATCTACAACAGTCACTGTAACCCCCCCCCACCCCCATTTCCGTGGCAACACACACATACACACACGCAGTACGTGCATGCACACGCTCTCAACAGGCTCTCTTGACTTCCAGTAGAGGAAGAGGCAGCGCAATCAAATAGTATTCAGATCCAAAAAGCTCTTTCCTGTAATTATCCCCTTGAATTCAAGCCAGAGGTTTGAAACATCTCATGTGTGTGTCTGAGTGTGTACATGTTTGTGTGTGTCTGTGTGCGTACATGTTTGCGTGTGCCTGTGTGTGTAAATTTTTTTTGTGCATTCTCTCTGTTTGAGAGAATGGGTGGGTAAGAGCAGAGAGCGTGACTTTTTTCCTAAACACAAGGCCACCACAGATTCAAGGAAATAGATAATACACCTACACACGCTTACACACACGCACGCACACACGCACACACACACTCTAACACACACAAAAGTCAGGTGACACTTTCTAGGACAGAACATCCAGAAACTGATTTTTCTTACACAAACAAGTCAAGAGTCTTGCTGCGTGTCTGTGTGTGTGTGTGTGTGTGTGTGTGTGCGCGTGTGTGTGTTTCTGTGTGTGAGTGTGTGTCCTCAGCAGGATGTCTCTCTCTCCAGGGATGCTGACGAGATGTGAGAGCAGATGAGTCGGGTGCTGGGAGCTGCTGCTGTGTTTGCCTTAGTTAGGGTGGAGATACACACACTAAAACACACACACACACACACAAACATTTTGTGCCACACAACAAAGCTACTTTGTAACACTGTTTATGTCTGTGATTGTAACTCTGCTTCTGACTCACTGTGTCTCATGAATTTTCTTAGAATGGCAGCATTTTTGTATATTTCATGACGGAGTAGTTGCGAGAGTGTCTGTGTGTGTGTGTGTGTGTGTGTGCATGTCGGGGAGAGCATTGAGCATCTTGGGGACCTAGAAATGAAGTGAATGGCCTGGAACGGTGAAAGATCCTGGGATAGATTCAGCTATTTTTGTTACGCAAATTACAAAAAACATATTTACTCTCCTCTATCTGCCTTCTCTCCACGCTGAGAGTTTTGGTTTTATTTGTTCAGGTTTTCCTGTTCTACCACATCCCAAAGGTGGTCTACTGGATCCAGGTCTGGAGACTGGGGGAGGCCATGACTTTAGCTTTGTGACATGGAGCATTATCTTGCAGGAAGTAGCCATTAGAAGATGGTGAACTGTGGCCATGAAGGGATGAACATGGTCAGCAACAATACTCAGACAGACTGTGACATTCA
>JBBMJY010000015.1:15209389-15222513 GCA_037833715.1 Toxotes lorentzi | reverse complement strand
CTTTAAAAAGACCCCACAAATGGAGAAAACAAAAAAAAAAAAAAAATATATATATATATATATATATATATATATATATATATATATATATATTCAAAAGTTGATTCATCAGCTTTCAGGACTGTATCACAATAATCTAGCATCACACAGCTCAGTGCATTAAGCGAGGTGATGAATAAATGACCAAATATGCACCGATACACTGACAAACTTCAGAATTAAGGCTGAAACTTTATTGATTTCTTGATTATTTTTCTTATAATAATCTTTTTTTTTATTTAATCTATAAAACAGACCATCACATTTTTGCTTATTTTGTGTGACCAACTGTGCAAAACATTCCACTATCAATTATAAAAATTAAAAAAAATCAGGAACCATTAAATATTTGCTGCTGCTTGGAAACTGTTGCAGAATTGTTTGCCTTTAGCAAATGCTTCACATGTTCAGTTGATCTGCTGCACGCATGTTAAACAACTCTTTGTTATGCTAGCAGATAGGAAGCAACAGGAAGGCCAGTCACCCACACTGTGTGTGTGTGTGTGTGTGTGTGTGTGTGTGTGTGTGTGTGTGTGTTAACCTCCACTATGGACAACCTGACACACACTGACACACACACAGCAACTGGGAACTGTATGACCTGTGGCAAACACTTCAAATCCATTGAAATGTTTCCCTCAGCACACACTCCAGGCCTGTGTAGCTGCTCCTCTCTTTAATGATCACTAATTACGTCGGGCCAGAAAAAGGCGACAGACTGTTTAAAGCTCCACAGGTCAAACCCTGCAGGCTCATGGACCGGAGTGTCTCTTTAAAGCATTTTTACATCCAGGGCTTTCATTCTGAAACGCTATCAGCACCGCAGGGACAAAGGCGCCCGCTGCTTGGTGACTCAAAAAGACTCGTTATTACAGCTCGGAAAACTGTCTCTGTTTTCTACTGACAGTGAGAGACGAGGACTTGCGGAGTGCAGTTTTATTTAAGACTTTATTTAAGTCTCAGCTGTCTTAGAACAGGCTCCTCATTCACTTCAGCAAGAATGTGTTCGTAAAAAAATTCCGGATTGAATCTGGATGAACTTGGCTCTGTCGTGATCGCAGCAAATTTAAGACAGTCCGGCTGGTATTTGCAGTCAAATCTCACTCTAGTACACACTGTTGTACTAAAGTATGGACCAACTGACTGACTCACACTGCCATCCTTAGGCACTGCTACTATTTGGGGGAAAAAAAAAAAACACAACTTCCTTTGTAGCAAGAGGATGTTTTTTTTTTTTTGTTTTCCCAACCACAGATACAGCAACAAAAGCTAAAAGCTTATGGGCTGATTCAGGCTTTGATAAAGCTGCTACAACGTTTGTATTTATATGATAACAGCAGTGTTAAGAACTTATTCCTACATTCGTGTTCGTTTGTTGTGATGCACTTCCCCTGTGGTTTGATAGTTTGGAACTTTATTGAGCCACAGAAAGCTGAGTGAGCACTAATCCTCCTCTTCTTGCAGCCAGACATATTCCCAGTTGGGAGCTGCTACAGCCGTCTGCAGCTACCAGAGGTCAAGTGTCTTGCTCCTGTCTACCTGGCTCTCTCTCTCCATGTAAGGCTGTGAGTCTATGGAGACGTGTCAGCTTTAATACACTGTATATACACACAAGGAGCAGTGGTGTGAGTGAAAGGGAAAAGAGGAGGGCAACAAAGGGGGAAGTAAGAGGCTGCAGAGACAGGGTTTGAGGAAGAGAAGCCTGTAAGTTTCTTTTTAAGTGCTGTGCAAATCAAAGCTTGTTACTTGTTCTCATTCGCAAGAAGCTAACGTCTGCGGGGACCTGACAAAAGAAAAGACTTCAGGGGAAAAAAATGTTTTGTTTGTTTATTTGCATTTCTTTTAACTCCTGAGGCTGATCCACCAAAAGTCCATCTGAAAATCACAGTAAAAACATTTTCAAAAATCCTGTGGGCCTATAGAACATGTAAGAAAACACCTACACACCATATTTACTGTAGAGCTGCACACTAGCACATACACACACACACACCATACTGTATGTATGTATGTGTATGTGCTAGCGTGCACATACACATACACACACACACCCACACACCATACTGTATGTCCCTCATGTCCCTTCTGGTTTCAGCTTGTAACTGCTGTTTCTCCCTACACCTCATTTCCTACTTTCCTTCATTCGTTCCTCTTTTCCTGGAAGTTAGCGTTCACAGATGTGTGGGTTAGAGTGAGGACAGAGAGAAAGAGAGAGGTTTTCACATGCAGTCATCTGCTTCAACAATACAAGCACCTTTGTGTGTCTGTGTGCAGCAGCCAACAGAGGCATCTCTGTCTGTCTGACAGCCAGACTCGGGAAGGGAATGCATGCAGAATAAATGGTTGGCCCGTCTGCTCTGTTTACAGATACTTTACGTAGAACAGCACACAGCAGCTGTGAGGGCTCACCAGGACAGATACACAAAACCTATTTCTGTCTTTAGTAAACACTGACACTTTCATATAAATCTAAATGTAAATCTAAAATCTACGTTTCTCCAACCTCTGATACTGCATTACAGTCCTCAGGCATTCACAGTCCGAAACAGAAAGAGTCCAGTCTCTGGGGGAGCATGGATATAATCCAGCCCATTAGATTCCAATATTTCTTTGGTACTTGGAAAAAAAACTGACCCAATGATGGAACGAGATTAAGGTCAGGAGTAGAATTTATCTTTTGTGGACCATGCATGTCCTCAGTAAATCTGCTGGTGACATGGTCAGTAGGTGTTGGATGTGAAAGCAGACGATTCTTGCTGCAAAAAAATCACCTTCATAAATCATTCAGTATCCAAGAGGTTTGCAGTAAACATATTAGAGGTGTCACCCAAGGACTTCTCCTATTTCCAATCAGATGATCGATATCTCTTCTGGACATTTCTTCAAAACTCACTTTAGAGCTGATCAACAATAACTACTTCTTACGCAACTCCAAACGATTTTAAAGCTCCAGTTAACACAAATGACAGAAGCTCAGTGTACACACTGCCCAAATCAATGACTGTGTGATGACTCACAATCCATCCATTCTGCCTGTTACCACTGGCTCTCAGTCGCACATTTTTACAGCAAATAAAATCCTGTTATTTAAGGACAGTTTTTGCCTCGTACCACATCACCCTCCATGAAAGGCTCCCTTTTATTCCCTAAAGGTGAGTGAAGTTCGTCTCTGCGTGTTCAGTTTACAAAAACAGGCCAAAGCCGAGGTAACAGGCAGCAACTCGGCATCATTCATCGCCCAATGATTACACTTGTTAATTCATTTGACCAGATGTCTCTCCACTGCCACTGCAGTCTATATTAGAGTTCATTCATTCTGTCAGCCGTGTGTGTGTGTGTGTTAATCAGTTCCCCAAGGCTAGCGTCCATCAGGTGGCTCCTGCAGTCTTACAAACAGCCCTAAATGTAGTTATTCTCCACTCCTCCCTCTGAGAGGCGGAGGGAGAGTGAGCGAAACAAAAGAGATTAGCTAATTAGCGGATTCATCATGTCCGCTCTCTGATGGTCCGCGCTCGCTCGTCTCTCTGCGGACGGCAGCACCGCAGAGGCAGGGCGGCAACGGTGAGCCTCTCGGGGGTGGGGGTGGGGGGGTCGGGGGAAGGAAATGCATAATTTATGAAAAGCGTGTTAACATTTCAGCGTGTTTCACATTTGCTCTCTAACAGCTGGACACAGATGGCATTTTACGGGCCGTCCAGCCCGTCATGATTTTACATCCCAGTCTAAACAGAGCTATCAGTGCGGTGAATGTCAGCAGATAAAACTGGAATGAAATGGGGGAGGGAAAAAAGAAGACGAGTGCAATTCAACAAGTAGAATTAAAAAGACCTCTGGGGTCACTTCAAGAAATCAGGCCTTATAATGAGACTGAATTGCTGTTTCATTTTTCCTTCATTTGTTCAGCCTGACATTCTGCTTGTGTTGCTGTAGTAAGGCCATACACACACACACACACACACACACACACACACACACACACGCACACACACACACACACATTAACACCTAACCAGCTTAGAGAGGTGGTGATTCAAATTTTGATTGGGACTCGACAGCACACCACAAGTTCCTGTTGCAAATCCTCAATGTGACAGTTCCTGCTAAACAATATGCTGAGGGCCAAGAATATGTGTCTTGTTAAAGTATAAGGTCAGAATATTATTTTACATTCGGTGTTTGACAGTAGCTGGAACAGCCAGTCCTGTAGTCAACACCGTTCTATCAAAGTCAGTGGATTTTTACAGGAAGGTACAGTTGTGTGTCGTCAGCATAAGACTGAAATGAAATCCCACTGCAGTGAATAACACTGTGCGCAGTGAGCACATACAGGGAAGAAATAGGTCACCGAAATACAGCCGAGAGGCTAAATTTGGCCAGTGGTGAAACATGACTGTCAGAGGATACAAAGAATTCTCTATTCTCAAAGAATTCTCTATTTTCCAGGTAGGTAGATTCCAACACAGAGCCTCAGTCTGTCAACAGGAACACAACGGTCAGTTATGTTAGAGGCTGCACTTCAGCTAAACTGAGCGAAGCCCTGCTGTGACAGATTAGAGTCTGTCCTTTAAAATGATCTGAGTCTGAACAGACACTGATGCTTCAACAGCAGCCCTGTAACCAATGATACCTAACACACACAGCTCCTCCATCACACACACAGACACACACACTCATGTCACCATGTCGCCCAACCATGTATGAGAAACAGCCAGAGACACCAGAGGACAAGCAGGTAAACAAGGTCACAAGCCATGTGTATGCTATGCAACTGCACACACACACACACACACACACACACACAACACACACACAAAAAGCCTTGTTGTGCCGCTGATGGAAACAGGGAGGCAATATTTCACTCCTGAACAAAAGCCGGCCAAACCATATTTGGGCATCCTACAGCCAGACATACGCGCGCACACACACACACTACTGCAAGAGGCAGCTCCAGCCTCTTTCCCAATAAACTGATGTCAGTATTGAAAACAGATTAAGCTTGTCCTTGTCTTTGTTCTCGTCCTTGTGCGTTCTCCACGGGGAGCCACAAGTCACGCCGACCAATCAGAAGAGAGAGAGAGGGGTGTTTCCTGTTCTCGTCTGCATGTATCATCTCAGACGCTGATTTCAGTGTCAGGTCTCTGGTTGAAAGGGACAAACTGAAAGAGCTTATTTGTAGTCCTGAACCTTCATCCGTCTATATATATATTTATTGATCAGGCACAGATACTGATGCCTCTGTAGGCTTGACAGACCAGAATGCAGTGCAACTGCCAGGCATGTTGTCTTCTAAGTAGAGGTTGCAATTATCTTCCTTTTTCTCTGTTGGGATGATGTGACAAAGGTTATCCAGAGTCACCTCCCAAAGTAAAAAGAACAGTCTGATGACACAGGCATGCTATCAAGCTCAGAATGACAATGTTAACATATGACTCCTTCAACCTTCAAACACACACACACTTGGAGCTACCTCGTATACGTCTATGGTTTCTTACACAGACGTGCCTTGACCTTAAAAAGCAAAAGAAAAGCAGCAGCTCTCCTGTAAACAAGACCAACATCTCTGCTCAGAGACATTAAAAGCAAATGTCTTACCTGATGAGTGGGCATGACGCAGTTGAAACAGGAGATGGACATGGAAAGAAAAGACAGAAAGGCAATTTGTTAGAATGTCTTGTTTCGCAGAAACTTTCAGCCACTGTCTTATTTCCATGCTTTGACCATTTAAAGGTGTGGATTTTTCCAACAGTTTGACATTTTGGGGAATATACTTACTTATTTTACAGTATTAGATGAAAAGTTTTATATGATACCACTCTAAAACGCCCTGAACTTTTGTTTTTACACACCGGTTACTGTACAAATTAAACAGAAGAAGAAGAAGAAGAAGGTCTGTTGATTGGTGAGTCTTGGTGCTAAACTACTAGTCTCCTCATCTATGTCTCAACAAAAAAGTGAAGTTTCCCCAAAATGTTGAACTATTCCTTTAATGATACTTTTGGTCTGGATTCAGCATCCCTCCCAGCTTTGGCTCAGACAAAGTTTGCAATGCTAAAATGCTGCTCTGCTAATGCTTCTGTTCTGACACAGGCGCTAATTCTGCTAGGCCCACGTATTTGCTGAAGAAAGGGCTGAATTATGTTTTACACTTTATCTCTTTACATTTTCTGCAGCTGCAGTGCCACGGTCATTTTATTTTTCCACCCCCAGACGCTTGAATGAATGGAAGCTAATGGCCTGGTGCCCGCTACATGACGAACATCAGCAAAGTGAAGCAAATCTCCAGGTTTTTTTTTTTTTGGGAAGTGTGCGTCAACTCCTGGCTCAGTGTGCACTTCAGAGAAGATGCTCGCCGGAGACAAGGAGTATCCGAGCCAAGATCGTCTTTATGTGCTGTAAACAGTCGACCGAGAGAACACCCACCGCAGTGAAGCAGAAACTCCTGCACGTACCAACTCTTTCACACTGCTCTGGCAGCGTGTGCCAATACACACAACGGCTGAGTAGATTAGAGCAGAGAGACTAGTCATGAGCAGAGCACATGCTTCAGAGGGGGAGCACAGCCACGCTCCTCTGGATGGGAGTATTATTCAAAGGCTCTTTAAACCGAAGCTTTCTGAATACGACAGAACACGCTCCACTCCTCTCTCAACTCTTCCTCTTCTCTTCTCTCTCTCTCTTCCCCCAAAGCTTCTCTCTTCTTTGTTTTCTCTCGTGAACCCTCTGCTGGCCTCTCTCCAACACCTCTTCAAACCGAGCTCCACTTTTGTCCTCTCCTCTTTGTATTACTCCTCTCCAAAAACACATTTCCTGTCCTCCCCCTCTTCTTCCGGATCAACTACATTTCTCTCTCCCATTCAAGTGATTTTCTTCTCTTCATCCTCTACCCTTCTCCTCTCTGGCAGCTCCAGAGTCCTCTCCTTTCTTCTGCGTACGTCTACATCTCATTTTCTCTCCTTTCCTCTCCTGTCCTCCTCAGAAATGACTAATTTCATTCCTTGTCCCCTAATGTCCTCTCACTCACTCACTCCTCTTCTTCTCCTTTACTCTTCTCTCTTCATCTCTTTTCTAAGGGAAAATGCTGGAGCCAGGTTTAACTTTTGACCGCAGATTAGTCCGCACAAAAAATAAATAATTCAAGATTAAAATAACTGATTAATGTGCAAACGTTATTCATTGAAGAGCAATAATAATTATCAGTTTCTGTGCATCTGACTGACAAAGGTTTTCACCACTTCTCCACTTTTCTGTTAACTTCCCAAAATGTTGGGAAGCTCCTTTCACATCGTCCCTCCTCTGAGCTGAACGGCTTCTCTCCTCACCTCTGTGCTCTGCATCAGCATTGTGTCACTGCCCACTCACAGATTTACCATCTTACATAAAGTCATTAGTGCAGGTGGTTCATTTGTACTGTGCGAACAATGTTTACATTCTCCCTGTGTTTCTCTCCGTTCCACTGTTTCACTGCCTACTCGCGGATTTACCCTCTTATGTAAAGTCATCTGTAACGAGTGTGGGGGGGGGGGGTCCCCTTTTCACAATGCTGCTGCTGAGACACCCACGTCTTGCCTGTGAGGGATATGTAGTACTAGCGAGCGGACACTGAGCAGCGGGGAGGAGGAGGATAAGGGTACGATTACAATGGAGAGACGGGGGGATTCACTGAGAGAGATGAGGAAAGGGAGATAGAGGAAGAGAGGGCGTTGACACTAAGCTGACAGAGAGGAACATTATCAGGGTGTGACACTGTCAGATTTCTACCACTGAGCTGCACAGCTCTTCCTTTCCTACTCTTTTAAATCCCCCCCCCCCCCCGAATATGATGCCCTGCTTCCTTCCTTATATTACTCTCATGATGCAGCATGTAAACATGTATCTACATCTAATATCTGAGGTATTAACTATTCAGCTGATGTGATTTTGAAGAGGCTCACCTCAGAGAACATCATGCATGACTGCAGCTAAAACAGATTCTCCTCAGTGTTATTTTATGGGTATAAAAAAAGGTCAGGGTGTTAATTCATTACAATTGATCAACTTTCAGCAAAGTCATATAGCAAATATGTCATCTTAATTTTTCTATTCTACAAATTTCTGTTGTTCGCATTAATGATTTTGAGCAAGCCATAAAAATAAAAAGAAGTTACTTTAGTATGAAACTTCCGTTCATGGGCTCGTGACACCAGCACACCTGGTACACACCTTCAGGATCCTCACTTTAAGCACAGGAGGATCCATTAGCTTTACTCACTAACACACACACTGCCCTTGGCCCACCATAAAGACGCACGGTCCATTAAACACGAATGTCCATTACAGTGCAAACAGAGATCACAGATCAAATGTATGAGCATGCGGTTGTCATGACGACGCACAAGAGAGGACGGCAAAGGAGAAGAGAAAAAGAACATTGTTCACCACGATTACCTGCTCTAATTTCTACCTGTGGTAATTTCAAGGAACAGTGTTTGTACATGGCTGGTGTCTGATGGAGCACAGTGGGTTACAGCACAAGCTACTGTCAGTATTTCACCCAATGCTGAGCCCACATTAGATGATGCCTGAAGGACGCACAACAACCAAAGAGAAGTGGTCAGGAGAAGACACAGACTACACTGCATCACACATACACACAAAAAAAATGAATTTTATTACAACTGCACTTTAAATTAAGAAAAATCTGATGAGTTATTACAATTAAAGTTATTTATGGTGATATTATGTGACTTTTTGAATCAACATTGTTTGCGAACCAAATTTCTTCCAGGGGGCAGGAAGATTTCAGCCCAATCTACATAACAATCTACTGTTATGTATTTTTCATCATTCTCAAAATAACACAGGGCCTTCCACCGTAAATGAGATTTACGAGTTACGACCCCCCCCCACCTCCCCGCGCGCGCGCACACACACACACACACACACACACACCCACACACACACACACACACACACACACACAGAGCTTACCCAGTGACTGTAAGACTTTGTATAACAAACAGAATAAATCCTGTTGAATGAGCTGTAGTGATGTTAAACTATTGGATGCAGGGACTGTGTGTGTGTGTGTAGAGTCATACCTGCACTGTGGATCGTTCTGCTCATCCTCAAATGTTTTGTGTGTACATCTGTGTGTGTGTGTCAGCATACTGAACACAAACAATAGGCCCGCACTGCTGCATTCAGATTTCCTGCCAAGCGTGGGCTGAACTGAAGATCATCTTTGCAGAACCACTGACACGTTTCACACCACTTTCATCCTTTCTCTGCTCGATGTGTTACAACAGCTAAACTAGGCTTCTTCCCATTGTGCATTATTTCACATGGAGCTTCAGACACTCAAGATTTAAGTTTCCTGCGCAGGTTGGAAGTTATGAGGCATCAAACATTTAAAGACTCCAAAGGATGTCATGAATAGTGTAGCGTGCTTGATTAGTCGTTTTTCCAGAGCCATACCCAACTTCTGTTTAACAACATCAGCACACAGCTTCTGTCTGATCTTTAGTTGAGTGTAGCTGTAACTTACTAGGAAACCATGACATTTCCAAATGACCTGGGAGGCTTTCCCAGCTCTGCTTTCTCATTTGGTAGTCACCATATGAGCTATAGATCCAGGAGCTAGCCCAACCAGCATGGTAGCCTATAGCTAAGAGACAACTACAGCCTCGCTGACTAATTTTCCCAGTCAAATTTAAAATTAAATGTCCTTTCCACACATGCTAATGTGTGATGATTAGTTTGCATTAAGCTTGCCAGTAAACAGCTCAACCTAACAGTACATCACCACATAAAAGACTTCTTAGCCCTGCCATTAAAACCACTGATTTGCCACAGCTAGCCTAACAAGACTGAGAGACTCCAGCCATGTTAGCATCTCTTTGAGGCTATACTTAGACACAGTGGTACTTTCACTTAAATGCTAACATGACATGCTAACTTTCATAATGGCAATGCTAACATGCCAGTGTTGAGCAGATATAATGTTTACCATGTTCATTAGCTTAGTTTACCATTTTAGCATGTTAGCATGTTTGCTAATTAGATAACACCAATGGCCATCTGTTCAGGAGTTTTTATATATCACTAAAAACCAAAAACTTCAAGCTGCCAGTGCCACTAGATGAGAAGCGAGGGAACCACCAAAGTCAGCAGGATTCATCCTCTGGGAACCATGAATATCTGCAATAAATGTCATGGCTTTCTATCCAGTAGTAGTTGAGATACTTCAGTCTGGACCAAATTGGTCAATTGACTTAGCCATCCCTAGAGCAATGTTGTTAGTGTGGCTAAAAATGAGTCCTGAAGAGGATGTTTGTGTCCTGCTACAGCAGCACTGGTGGAGGAGGGCAGTTCTGTGCTTAATAATGCTGTGTTTATTCAATTTGGGGATGCTAATGAGTACACTGCTTGCCAACATTTGCTTTTTCACCTGGTTAGAGCCCTGAGTGGCAGATCTGTTCCCCACCACCATGGATGGTAAAACACACAGAGCTGCTAAAGTACAGCTACACTGGGACCAACTTGTTAAAAGTTACCCCAAGGGCATGTAGTATTTCACTGTGAGAAAAAAGCTTCTCGATTAGGAAAAATTGGAGATGGAGGGATGATGTGACAAAGGTCTCAGGATGATAAACCTGGACAAATCCGACCAAATGTATATACACGTGTAATTTGGGTGAACTGACCCTTTAAAATGCCATGATTTATCTCCTGGATGCAGGAAATACTGTTTGCTTTATGGCTCAAAACTTCTAATACATACATTTTTTTTAATGCTGCATTTCTGTGGTGAAAATTAGCAGGACAATGGTATCCAGAAAACACACACACACACGATGATAAGCTACTGTAATGAGTCTTATCATTGACATGTACGTGCTGTCTTTTTTATCTTTTTCTTCCTCTTCCCATTCACCTTTTTTTCCCTCTCAGTTTCAGCTTTCCTGTTACTCCTCAGCTCCTCCTTTTACACACCTTTTTATGCAGTGGATCCCAACCTAGGGGTTGGGGCCCCTCCAAAGGGTCACAAGACAAATTGTGGTCATGAGATGATTAAAGGGAGAGGAAGGAGGAAAACGTTTTACTACACAACCTTACACTCGTTTCCTAGCTTTTCTCTACTTTTTGCTTCTTTGTGAAATATTGAATACTTTTGTATTAAATGAAACCATGTGAGAGGCTTAGAGGGTAAATTCAACACAACTCACAGACATCTGAAACATTACAAGGGGCTCCAACAACACGGCTTTTTTTTGTCAGCGGTCACAAGCCAAAAAGATTAGAAACCTCTGGATCGTAGTGACAAATAGCTGTAAAAGAAACGTAATGGAGTAAAAAGTACATTTCCCTGTGTAGTACTGTCTCTTTGAAATTATGCTGCTGTGCTAAACTGCAATGGCCAATGCATTTTTGTAGGAGGTTTTGGAAAATCGTGGAAGCCTGATTCCCTCACCTACCTCCTGTGCATGCATTACAGTATCCAGTTGGTTAACGGCACTAACAGGCCATATTACACTGCCATTTAGCAGATACTCCAAGGAGCAGAAAAACAGATGAGTAGGTAAACAGCAGACGTTTAGTCAGGTGGGGGGGGCAGCGATGCCTCTCTCTCCTCACTCTCTTAGGTCCAAGCTGGGTTAGCTTAGCTTTGATCCTGGCTCTGCTCCCTTTCAGCAACTACTACACTGCAACCTAAGCTTATCTACACACTTCATGGATGATCAAAGTAACGTGACTACACTTTTCTCTGGCTGCAGCAACGTGCTGGTGTTTCTCGCGCACACACAGGGAGAGACTCACTTCACACAACACACCTGCTAAGTTAGACTGCGTCACACACACACACACACAGGTGCAGTTAGGCCGTTGTTACATTATTGAATGAAGCACTGGAGATGAGCAAACCGTTAAAGACTTAATTTAAGAACTGCTAAAAAAAACGCAATTAAAAAAACAGCCTGTGTTCATTGAAATCATTAAAGTTATTAAGTCATCGTTTACCTCCATAGACAGAGGGAACATGGGCTAAGGATGGAACATGACAACAAGCTAAAGACTGAGGCTAAAGCTGGAAATAAGACATGGAGCTAGCTGAGCTTAGCCCTACAGCTGGTTACAGTTGATTCTTGGCTCTGGAAATAACACGTTTCATCCAGATATGCTAATGTTTGCAGATTATGTTAGAGCATGTACCCACACTGTTGACTACATTCTTTCAGAGGATCTCTCTTGTAGGGGTTTAGCTATTAAACTACAGATAGGTAATGAAGGTCAGAGAAGAGCAACAATACACAACGAATCCCAAATAGTCTTTCTGTTTTCTTATTCCAAAATAATTAACTAGCTTCGTCAAGAAAACAGACTCGTTCTGTCCAGATAATGAAAGAACTTTCTTGAGAACGAATAACTTTAAAAAGTCGTCATGGCCCTTGTCTCTGTGTGAACCTCTGTATATTAGAAGCATGTTTTTTTTTCCCCCAGTGAACAGCATAAACCTGCACGGACTCATTTTTCAGATCCGCCGTGCTGCTTTGTGCTACGGAAGCACAGGTCCTTGCACTTTGTCACTGAGGTTGTCCTTGTTAAAAGATAATTTATACAAGGTGAAAGAATTTATTTATTTATTTATTCCCAGCAGCAGGGGGAGAGCATGAACACAGTTAATCTGTGCAGAGGTGATACATGAAAGGATTTGAAATGATCTGTCACAGATTATGAATGGATTAGTGTGTCTTACATGTGAAATCGTGAATATTATGGCAAGAAGCAAGATGGGCATCGCTTCTCTCTGTAGTCTGCACAGAGTGGAATCACCAGCTGTGCTGTCTACAGGATGACTTTACCTCATCTGAATGACGTTACCTTCTTCCATCAGGAACACACAACAAAACACATTTTGTTTGTGTGTGTGTGTGTGTGTTTACTCGATGCTTATTGCAAACTATCAATTACATCTAATTAAATAAATTTAACTTGACACAATGATTACCTGCTTGTGCATGGTGGTGTTATTTTGGTAAGTGTGTGTGTGTGTGTGTGTGTGTGTGTGTGTGTGTGTGTGTGTGTGTGTGTGTGTGTGTGTGTGTGTG